>PITA01007045.1:0-94917 GCA_004023965.1 Spilogale gracilis | reverse complement strand
AGCAGTGATCAAAAACATCCCCAAAAACAAGAGTCCAGGCCCAGATGGATTCCCTGGGGAATTCTACCAAACATTCAAAGAAGAAATAACACCTATTCTCCTGAAGCTCTTTCAAAAAATAGAAACGGAAGGAAAACTTCCAGACTCTTTCTACGAAGCCAGCATCACTCTAATCCCCAAACCAGGCAAAGACCCCATCTTACCTCCTTTTTCAACTCATCACATTCTCACTCTTGCCAAACCTACTTGCCTTGAAATACAAAGTCCATAAAGTTGTCACCCTTCCCAGTTCTCCACCTGGAAGGGATGACAGTAAACAGCGCCCCTGGGGGATGAGAGCATCAGCACGGCCTCCCAGTCCTCTGCAGAGAATGTCCACTTAGCGTTGGGCTCCTCTGACATAGAGGTTATTAGTCTCAGTAAGGATAATTCACAAGTGACTGTTCTTTTTGAGGCTTCCATTTGTAATCACTGAAGGAGTGTTATTATTAGCCCATCCTTAAGTGTAAGAGTTGAAGCGGTATCTTACTCCAGGCCACATAGCGAGTGACCGACAGTAGCAGGGTATGAATCTGGGTTTCCTGATTTCAAGGCAGGGGCTTCTTCCCCAATCCAGCTCTCAACGAAATGGTTGTGTAAAGAATGGTCTGCTTCACATGAAAAGGAAAAAAAGCATCAAAGGATAGGTGAGTTCTCAAAGTGCAGGCTCCAAATCTCTGAAAGGAAAATACTGCCCAAAGGATGTAAGGAAGTGATTGGGGGGGGCTGGTATCTGGGTGGCACAGTCAGTGGAGCACTGGACTCTTGAACTCAGCTAAGGTCCTGGGATCTAGCCCTGTTTAGGCTTCCCAATGAGCGTGGAGACTGCTTGGGTTTCTTTCCATCCCTCTCTCTCTGCACCCCCCAACCCCTGCTGGCTCTCTCTCTCTATCTCTTCCTAAAATAAATAAACAAACAAATAAATAAATAAAAGTGATTTTTCTCCAATAGCACAGAGGCTAACATTCGACTACCTCTGCAGCAAAGAGGCAAATGCTTTCTTGACTCAGGCTCTTTGTGATATTAGTCATACATTATCCTATGATTTTCCAAGACACTTCCTCTTAAAGGAATTAGAAAGATGATGACAAAATAGTAGTGCTGCTCTTTAGAATAAAGCTGCAGATGTGTGATTGTAATGCTTAATTACTTGGTAGATGAAATCCTGTAACTCCACCAATATTTGCTGAGAACATAAAACCGGTTATAAAAGCTATATCCTAAAAGCTTAATGGATACTTAAATACAATTTGGAGAAGTAGCTTCTTGGAGCACATGGCAGCAATAAGAGCTTGGAAGGCAGTGACAGATATTTGAAGACATGTGTATTGAGGCCAGAGTGTTTAATATTATGATTAATGGAAAAAAATTGTGATCATAGCAACAAATGTGAGACAGAAAAGCATTCAAGAAAAGCATTCTGCTTTCCTGTATTAAAACAATGCACATGAACTGGCTGGTAGAAGGCTAATAAGGAAACTTAAAAATGTGCTCATGTTTACAAGCATATTTAATTCCCTATAGCTGATAAGTTCTAAAATAAACAAACAAACAAATATAAAATAAAATAAAATAAAATAAAATAGATTTCCTGGATTCCTGTTTCCTGGGGGGACACAACTACAATAATTTCCTCTTCTTGAGTAAGGAGGACAGACCCTAGTAAAGATGATGGCATATCACTTCCATGATTCAGTTAAGTTATACGACAAAAGCAAAGGAATTTTGCAAGTATAATTAAGGTCCCTGGTATTACCATACTGCTGCACTGGTTTGGGGCCTCAAATTCTCAGGTCATTTTCCATATCTGCCTATTCCTTTCCTGCCCTTGACTTCTGCTTTCACTCTTAGAACCCTGTCCCATAGCCCATTCTTTAAGGATCCTTCTCTGCTAGGTAATAACAGGAGCTTTATGAGCAAATTAACATGACTTAGTTAGTGTGTCGCTTTTGGAAATCAATCACTTAGCCTCAGCTTATACTGGTATCATACACAACTATTCCAGCAACAGTGCTTTCTTTTGTACAGAAGGCAAACTTCAATGGTGGCCATCAGGCATCCAACAAATGAGCCATGCATGCGTCCGTGAACCACAGCCTACAGGAGTTATGAGCACCTGCCAGGCCCTCTATTTCATCAGCAGGTTGGGTCATAAAGTGTACATTGGTGCAAATAAGTGGGGCTTTGTCCATGCATAATGCAACATGGTTAATCTATGACCAACAATGCTCAGGAAATGGTAAGCTGCCTCTGGTTTCCATTTTAAGTTTGATCACTTGACTACCCCTCAGTGACTGGCTTTGAGAATAAAGTTGAGTCTCATTTTAAGATTTAAAAAAGTTCTGTTCTGGTAAAATCAGTCATGTTGTAAAATTATCCCAGTTTCTTTGTTCACAAAAACACTTGGTTTTGAGGACCCCTGTTTCATTTAACTTCATTCCCATCTTATGATTACATTCAGATTCCTAACCCTATGCGGAGATAAATAGTTTTAAGGTTGCTTAAGAATAGAATATCAGGGCACCTGGGTGGCTCAGTGGGTTAAAGCCTCTGGTTCGACTCAGGTCATGATCTCAGGGTCCTGGGATCGAGGTCCGCATCAGACTCTCTGCTCAGCAGGGAACCTGCTTCCTCTCTCTCTGCCTGCCTCTCTGCCTACTTGTGATCTCTCTCTCTGTCTCTATCAAATAAATAAATAAAATCCTTAAAAAAATAGAATATCAACTATCAAAATAACATGATAGCAATCACACAATATGGCATAAAGCCATTTTCATTTTGTTTAACATAAGACAAATGGGAAAAATTTGCCCATTACCAGTTTGCAAACCATGTTTCCTCATCATTCATCCACCCCATCATTCACTCATCCATTCATTCATGCAACAAAAACATTCACTGAATACATGCCATGTGTCAAATACTGAACCTGATTCCAGGTAAATAAAATGAATGTGACATCATTCCTGTCTTTGGGGAAGGCTTTTTGTGTGTGTGTTAAATATAAGGACACCTCTGATTCAATTCTGATGTGTTCTATCACCAGTCGAAACAGGTTCCCAACAAAGATGATGAGACACCAAAAGCTCGGCCGCAAAAAACCCACTTCGCTCTGCCATATGGCATACCATTTGAAGGAATATTCTGTTTAATACCATTCTGTTTAACTACTCCTGGGCCAATCTGCCAATCCCAGTTACTGCCCTGTCACCCGTAAATTGGAGGACTGTTTTTAATCAAAGTCAATAACCACAAAAATTTAATCAGGCCAATACATACTATTTTGTGACATACTATTCCAGAAACTGCAAATCAGCCATCCAAAGCATAAGACAGGGCTCTACATCTAAAAGCTTCATGGGAACTCAAGACTGACATAGAAAACAATGTGAGACTATTATTAAAATATAAATACAAATAGAATAAAATATATTAAAATACAAGGCTATTAAAATTTTAATAATTAAAATTAATTATTATACATACTAACATAAGAAGATACCCATAATATAGATCCAAAAGGACAAAAAGATGATATGGAAATCAGAAAAGACAAGATAACTATTAGCTGTAGGAACTAAAAAAGCTTTGTAAAGGGAAGACAGGATGTCAGGTGGTTCAGAAATAAGTGGTAGGAAGAAACGGGACCTTTGTTTTTCTTTTCTTTTGTCAAATCATTCTTTAATTTATGATTTCATATTGGAAAGACATTAATATTAGAAATGCAATTCTTATTTCTTTGTTAATTATTTAAGAATTAAAATTCCTCTGATTAAAATCAAAAGCCATGGAATGAATCAGAAGCTACACTTCGTGGAGAGTGCCTCAGAGGTAGCAAGTGTGATACGGTGACACCTTCAAGTTTTCAAAAAATGAGGTGGACAATCCAAAATTAACCCACACAAACCAGTAAGAGACTATTAAAGATGTAAATGACTTAAAAAACAGAAGCAACTGAAAAAACAAGCAAATGTAGAAGCTTTAATTGAGAGCAAATCAAGAAATCTACATAGGATAATTAGCTGCGAATTATTATTTGTAGCCTCATTCATCACTGGAAAACACCAAAAAGGGTAGATTATTAAAATCATTTCTGCTGGGAAATCTGGGTGGCTCAGTTGGTTAAGCGTCTGCCGTCAGCTCAGGTCATGATTCCAGGGTCCTGGGATCGAGCCCCGTTTCAGGTTTCCCGCTTAGCATGGAGCCTGCTTCTCCCTTTCCCTCTTCCTCTACCCTCCTGCTTGTCGTGTTCTCTCTTGTTATCTCTCTCTCTCTCTCTCTCTCTCTCTCTCTCTCTCTCTCAAATAAATAAAATCTTAAATAAAATAATTTCTGACTTTTTGAGCCAACGATGTGTAATTGTAATAAGCTAATATTTTCTAATGTTTTATGAAGTATTTTCATCGACATCATTTCATTTGATTCTCAAAAGAATTCTATGGTTTGATATTATTTCTTCTAATCAATGCAGTCAGGGGAGGAACACCAGGGTGCAAAATCAATATTTCTCTGGTTCCACTAATTTTGGTGCTCCTCTCCCCCCCACACACAATTTCTCCTAATCATTCTAGGAACCACTCATGCTCAGTGATGCAGTCTTCTCCAGCACTGCTGTCCCCTCTTGTCTGGAGGCTTCCGGTGCCTCTTGACACTGCTAGAATTGTCGCCAGGGCTTCTGCAGCTAACATGCCCAAGGAGCCGCCCAAGG
The DNA here is from genome assembly GCA_004023965.1 of Spilogale gracilis. Classification (NCBI taxonomy): domain Eukaryota; kingdom Metazoa; phylum Chordata; class Mammalia; order Carnivora; family Mephitidae; genus Spilogale; species Spilogale gracilis. Next base: position 90,170 of record PITA01007045.1, on the reverse strand, counting down.
CACTACTGCCTATGTCTCCCACTTCTCCCAAGGATCAGGTAAAATCTGGTTCATTCCAGCATGTCCCCTGTCTCACTGTGTTCCAAGAGCACCTGGAGTCAGGACTCTTCATCGACAAGACTGTCACACTCTATTAATGCAGACTCTGCCTTCAATATCAAGGAAATTTTAGTAAAATTTCTCTTTAAATTTTCACACAGCATTTTCTTTTTTCTTTTTTCTTTTTCCTTTTTCTTTTCTTTTCTTTCTTTTTTTTTTTTTTTTTTGTGTGTGTGTGCAGTTCCCTCTCCCTACGACCCAGGTGTGAGTCCAGGGGCTGGGTCGGCAGAGAATCTAGGGGCCATACATTATGCTACTTTCAGTGTTGTCCCTCCCCTGCCCTCTCATGTGCCTCAAATCCTGATTTCCTTGGGAGGAGTCCCACCTGTGACCGTCCTCTGAGCACTCAAGCAAAAGCCTCTTGACGGCTCTATCTAATTATCCAGACATGCCTAGACTTGTCTCTGAATCCTATGGGACTACACTCATGCTTAAGCTGCACAAGTTACTTGCTCCCTCCACAATTCCTCGGGGCTTACCTGGAAACCTACAGCTTTAATCAACCACAAGATTATTTTGGCATTCTCCCTCCAAATGCAAAATTCAACCTCAAAACCTTAACTCAGAGTTGAAACAAACAAGCAAAAAAATCTATATCATAACATTTCAGGAAAAACACGTGGCACCTATTTGAGCCAACTTATCTTTTCATGGATAAAATCGTGTTACATAAATCACGAAAATCTGAATCTCGAGTTCTAAAGCCCCCACTCGCTTGCTTAGCATGAAGTCCATTTTTCTTTTCCCTTGGGTCCTTCCTTCTCTGCTCTGTCCTCCAGGGGTCCCACAAGGTTTCCATGCTCAGGGGCCAAGCTGCCGCGGTTTCTAACAACCTCTATTCTAGACTGCTGAAGCTGGCTTGGTAAGAAAATTCTTGCTTCTCTACTTGCACCCCAATGTTTACAGCAACAATGTCCACAACAGCCAAACTATGGAAAGTCCAGATGTCCATGAATGGATAAACAAGATGTAATGTATACATATAATGGGATAATACTCAGCCATCAGAAAGAATGAAATCTTACCACTTACATCAATGTGGATGGAACTGGAGGCTATTATGCTGAGTGAAATAAGTCAATCAGAAAAGACAATTATCATACAGTTTCACTCATATGTGGAATATAAGAAACAGCACAGAAGACCATAGGGAAGAGAGAGAAAACTGAATGAGAAGTCATCATAGAGGGAGACAAACCATAAGAGATTCTTTACTATAGGAAAGAAACTGAGGGTTGCTGGAGGGGAGGTGGGTGGGGGCATGGGTAACAGGGTTATTAAGGAAGGCATATGATGTGATGAGCACTGGGTGTTATATACAACTGATGAATTTACTGAAATCTACACCCTAAGCTAATGATGTACTACATGTTGGCTATTTAATTTAAATTTTAAAAAGAAAGGAAGGAAGTTCCTTCCTCTTTTGGACAGTCCTTCTATACTGCAAGACCCTTGGGCTTCTGATGACAAGGTTATTCCTTCCCTTCACGCCAGAGCTCCTTCCTCCTAGTGTCTAGGGGCACTCGTAGAAAGATGAGGAAACATCTGTGCACAGACTTTTGGCCCAGACTTATTCCCTCATGATACTTCTCCTTCTACTGTCCATCATTCTTCCCTGTTGGTCAATATCCTTTAAGGACTCCAGAGAAACTCCAGGGGAGATGGTATGGCCTAATTTTGCAGCCTGGAGAGCCCTCAAATTTACTAAGTAATATGGGTTGATTTGTGTTTAAGAACTATCTAGGGGCGCCTGGGTGGCTCAGTTGGTTAGGTGACTGCCTTCGACTCAGGTCATGATCCCGGAGATCCGGGATCGAGTCCCACATTGGGCTCTCTGCTCGGCAGGAAGCCTGCTTCTCCCTCTCTCACTCCCCCTGCTTGTGTTCCCTCTCTGACTGTGTTTTCCTCTGTCAAATAAATAAAATCTTAAAAAAAAAAAAAAAAAGAACTATCTAGCAGGAGTTACTGTCCTTGTAAGTGACCAGAAAGTAGGTAAAATAAAATAAGCAGTTGCAATCATTTACCTGATGAGAGCTATCGAGAGGAAGAAAGTAGGCCCAGGGGGTATCCACTGTTTTCAAAAAGCAACCTCTCCCAGAAGAGTCCATGAGGAATAAAACAAAACATACACCTTCCAAATCAGCATTTTGCTTTATCAATTTGATAAAATGCTTTTGATACAATTACCACATTAAAAGTTTATTTTTTTATGACTCAAACAATAATGCTATAAGGTAGAAGGTGAAAAAATATGTATTTATTTAAAATTTTGTTTTCTCTTTGAGATTTTTCAGCAGCTATGACTTGTAATCACAGTTAATTCTGTTGTTTCTATATATCTTTAGAATTACTTTAGATGGATGTGTGTGACCTGGAACTGCAGGTGACTGTACCCCCACTTTAAATCTTGTGCTCTGAACCCAAGAATAGAAAAGAAACAAGGGAAAAACAATTCAACAGATGATGCGCTCCTCAAAGCACAACTGGACATTGATCTGGGAAAAAATTCACATACGTAGAGCTGGCTCCAGATTTTAAAAGGTCAGATTAGATCATAGTCCTGGCTTTGGAAATTTATTATCTGTTGAAAAACAGAATTTGAATGAGGGAAACATTCATCATTTATTTTTTTTAATAAGATACTCTTTTTTTTTTAAGATTTTATTTATTTATTTGACACAGAGAGGAATCACAAGTAGGCAGAGAGGCAGGCAGAGAGAGCAGAGGAAACAGGCTCCCCCTGAGCAAAGAGCCCGACTCAGGCCCAGAATCCTGGGATCATGACCTGAGCTGAAGGCAGAGGCTTTAACCCACTGATTCACCCAGGTGCCCCATCCATCATTTATTCTACATGGAAGCTGACTTCAAAATACAAATTGCTCATTGGTTGAAAATTTATTTCATATTTCATGTGCTAATTAGCTATTCTTCTTTTGCAGTAATTGAGAAAGATATTTTTAAATTCTTTTTGTGTTTTTCACAAAAAGTAACTGAACATAATGTGATAGCAATCACAGTTAATGGGAGAACTTTGTTTTTAAACACCAGTTAATTTTTTCTAAATCCATAGAGAGAAAACTATCTCAAGATCTTCCAATTCTTTTACTTCCTCCATTTTTAAACTTTTAACAATAAGAGACAATCTACTTAAATTTAAAGGCATAAAGGTCAAGTGACAAAGAAATGAAATGGTGCAACTCTCATTATCAGGATAACCACTGTTCTGTAGCAAAACATCCCCCATACATTCTTCTTTACCTTTTGCTCACTTAAAACACCATTCTGTCTTCCTACATTTCTTGGTCTTCCCCCACTTTCATCATCTTATCTTCTATTTGACCTTCCAGATCCACTCTCCATCCTTTTCCACCCTACCCTTGGCCCTGGAAGACTGGCCTTGAAGACCACATCCACTGGCTCCTTCACACTCTGCCCTGTGGTGGGTTCAGTTAGAGGTTTCCAGGCAGAAGATCAAAGGAGAGAGAAGCCAGGATCTTCAGCCCAATGAGCTTGGCCATAGGCCACCGCTGCTGCCATATGGCCCTTCTCTATGAAGCTCCCCTGTTGGGGTTTCAGGGACCGATGTTTCTCTTGTTCCTCCAGGCTAAGGGGTGTCCATTTCCCATCAGGACCTTGTCTATCAGGAGCCTCTATAAAACTCCCTCTTCTCTTGGTTTCTGGATAATACTCCATCCTCACCCAATCCTCCCTGCCTGACTAGTTCTCCGTGGGCTCTGCTTTCCCAGCTCTCTAGCAAACTGCAATTCCCCAAGTAACAGTGCAGCCTCAGAGATGAGCTTCTCACCCCATTAAAGGACATGGGGGTAGGGACACAGGAAAGGACAGTTTAGGTGTAATCGCACCACACACACTAACGGCTCTAGGTGAATTTGTTTTTGTTTCCTTAAGAAGTCATTAAATCATTCATTAAAAGGTGGTGGGGATATGGATGAAATAGGTGAAGGGGATTAAGAGATACAAACTTCCAGTGATAATATAAATAAACATGGGGATAAAAAGTACTGCATAGAGGATACGGTCAATAATACCTTAATAATCTTGTAGAGCAGCAGACAGTAACTATACTTATCCTGGTGAGCAGTGCATAATGTCTAGAATTGTTGAATCACTGTGTTGCACACCCAAAACTAATATAACATTTATGTCAACTATACTTCAATAAATAAGGGATAATCATTAAAAAAGTATTTAAATCACTCTTAAAAATCATAAAAGTGACACATTTACTGTGACCAGCAACATACTATAAAAATATATAAAGAGAAGTTAATACTCTTCCCTAATGCTTCTGGATTCTTCCCCTTCACCTCATTCCCCATCCTTACCCTGCTTTGCCCGCAGATAAAGAATGCGAACAGGCTGGTCAGTCTTTTTCTACACCTGTCTCCATGATATTCAAGCCCATATCAAACACACATATACTTATATATGAGGAGGGGTGATACCTGTCTTGCCAAAAGAGCAAGCATGCTATACATCACCTTGCCACTTGCTAAGGTACAGAGCTAGTTCAATACTTTGAACAGCCTCTTGTATTAGACAGTAGAAATGTACTATAACTTATTTAACCATTTCTCTACTGATGGACATTCAAATTTCTTCAGCCATTTCTGCCACTACGAACAAGGCCACAGTATACACCCTTATGCATATATGTTTACTAGTGCATCTATTTTTGTAAACTAAATTCCAAAAATAGGGTTGCTAAGTCAAAGTTACATATAGTTTCAATTGCCATCCTTTTACTTTCTTCAAAGTATATAGCAGTGTATTTCTTAATATAATTCTTACATTTGTTTTATATCGGTAGGATATGGTTTATGCAATGGCTGAATCTTATTTTCTCTCTTAACATGAATTGCAGATGTACTATGCAATGGCTGAATCTTATTTTCTCTCTTAACATGAATTGCATAGTACAATTTCTATGTACTATGAACTTTCTGTACTAATCTTAAATGGTCATGTATGTCCATTAATGTTATGAAGCTTCTTTAAATTTTTATTGGACTTGTAGCAAATCTCAGTGTTACTGTGGGAAGAATTTCTATCTTCCCACATGCTTAGAGAATACATGTTTAGAGGAACAAGTTTTGACCATTGAATTAGATATTAAAAAATCAATTCCAAGTGTGCATCTCAACTCTTAACTGGTGGACATGAACTACGTCTTTTGATGGCCCTTCCAATTGATCAAGTGACTCATAATATCAAGAAGAACTATGCCTGGGGCATCTGTTTCCACCACTGCCTCCATGACTTCAGTCAGAGGACAAAGATCATGAGATTGCTGAGGAACACACAGGAACACTGGGCATTTTCCTAAGTGTGGTGAGCCAAATTCCATGTGATTCTTCTGGCATTAAAAGGGTCTATTTCAGATCAAAGGTAAAAAGAAAGCCATCAAAACAGGAAAGAATCTCAGCCCTCAGGACACTGCTGTGCAGGTTAGCCCCATTAGAGTCCTTGGGTCTGAGAAAATACCACATTCCACAAAGGCTTGGGAACATTCTACAGTAGTTTCCATCCCAAAACAAAATATTATAAAACCAATTCCAAAGGGAGAGAGGGGAGAAGATAGCGTGTGCTGGGGGCGGGGAGGGTGTGGGCATGAGAAGATAAATCTGGCTACCGTTCACTGCGAGTATGTTCTCTATTTGGTCATATCACCACCAGACAAGAAATTCCCGTGTGTAGTCCTTGATATGAAGAATTAAGAAAATTTCAAAGACAACAGGAGATGAACCAATAGCCTGTGTTCTGCCTGTAGTAGGCTATTTCCTGTGTGGATAGTAATATTGGCTTTACTATTGCTCCTGTGAGAAGCAGAAGCAGATTTCACTCTTTTCTGAGAATTACTACACGGTCCTAACACTGAAGAGTCTTCCAACTGGAAACAGATCTGATTACTTTTGCCAGGCTTAATCTTTTACTTGAGCAGTTAATGAGAGCTTTCAATAATCTTAATCACATCACTTCAATAAAATACCTCGATGTTATTTCCACAGGAAATAAATTTCCACAGATCATAAACTCAAGTTGGTTAATAGCTAACATGGGAGACAGGTGGGAGTTGGATCCAGATAAAGGGTCACTGTGCAGTGATAGTCAATGAATTACGCCCCTCTATCCCCTCCAACTGCCGTCAGGGCTGCTGGGGATTCCCTGGGGCCTCTGCCCCTGAAGGGGTGAGAAGAGAAATGAAGTGAAAAACAGGTGGCTAGAAGCAGGAAACTTCTCCCATACATGTGACCCCACAAATGGCAGGAAGTCACTGAAGGATCCAAAATATGAAGAGAACTCAGTCCATGGAAGAGGGGAATAAGGGGGGGAGAAGAACACAGGGACACAGGATATAAATCAAGACCCACTATCTGAAGAACTCCCCTTCTTCATGCTTTTCAGAGGGACAGAGATAAGAGACAATGTTTGGATGTCCTGGAGGAAGGTCCCAGCAAAAGAGAAGTCACCCACACAGGGAGAAAAAGTCTCTCCCACTCCTTTTTCCTCCTTTCCAATTCCTTCTTTTATAAGGTTAGAAGCACACTGTCATGATTCTATGGACCAGCTCCCAAAAGTGCTGTGAGGGCTAGGGCCAAAGAAAGGGGAACGGTTCTAAACAATTGTGTGGAGACACCAAGGGAGAGTTTGAGCACCTGCTGAACTTACCACTCAGTGGGCTCATGGTCGGTCCCCAGAGAAACCGAATGTCCTCTGTGTGCCTTCCTTGACCCAGATACAATGGAGCTTTGATATATTTTTTATATCGAAAAAGGGCAACAAGATAAAAAGATAATTCTAAATCAGGAAAAAACAAGATTTACAGAAGCTCAGTGTATTTAATGCCCAGTTTATGGATGAGGGACACACACATAATCCCAGAAGTTAGTGCGCTTCCTAAAAAAAAAAAAAAAAAAAAAAAACATTTAGAGTTGAAGTAGCTTGTCCATGCCCGAGACTCCAGAAGTCTGTCATGTAATAACTGCACAGACCTCCCTTTCCAAGAATTTCAATGGCTCCAGCACTCATCGGGAGAAAGAATTTTCATCACTCAGTTCTTTGATACATGATACAAAATCTATAATTCTCTGGCTTTCCGGGTGAAATGGAGAGTTATATGATGAAAGTAGCAAGTTCTCTCAAACTACGATCAATGTATCGCAAAAATAAGATCAACAGCATTTACCATATTTTGGAAGAACCACGCCTGGATCAATGATTTAGAGAAATTTTAAAAATGTCAAGAAGCGAAATGAACAGAAAGCTGTTGAAATTCCTCTTTCCTAGAAAGAGATTTTTATCTCAGAAATTGTGTGTGATGTTTTCTCCAACCTTTAAGAGACTGTATATCATATTACGACCCACTCCCTAGATAGAGCATTGACCACATGCTGTGGGAGTTAGGCGGAAAAGAATCCGTCCTGCGCACAGCGGCATATGAAACCCTGAGCCCCTGCCCACATCAGCCTGGAAAGTGTAAGGAATACCGGAGGGGCACCTTTTAGACACTGCCTTTTTTGCTCTTACTGAGCCCACTCAAAGGACCCCCAAAATTATTTTCACGTAAAATTTTGTATCATGTTAAACATATAAGCCAAACAACACTGGAACACTCGTAAGTAAAACATAATAGTAAAATAGACCATAAATAAAATAGAACAAATATTACTTGGTGCTCAACTGGGAAATAAAGAGTCCAAATATAGAAAGAAAGAAAATCTGAACCGAGTTTCTTCAAGTGAGACTGAATTCATCCCTCTTCTAGTAAAAAAGGAAAGTTCTCACCGTAATGATACTTATGAAAGTCACTATTAAAAAAACAAAAATGAAAAACTTCTTACAACAGACAGATGAGCAAAGACACATGAGGCGTTTGCTCTTCTGCTGAGAGGACCCCAACAAACCTGAGCTATTCCAGCAGCAGGAACAGTAGAATTTAGGTTAAGGCGCAAGATTACCTAGGGTTAGCATCAAAAGCAGAGACAAGTTGCTACTTCTTTCTGCTCATTCCTGTTTCCTTTGAGAGTCCTGAGTTAAGCAACCACGGAGGGAGCCTTAGAGTATGCCAAAGCACAATATTTTTAAAAGACATTTACAAAGTATTGCTTCTGGGAGCAGCTACACCCCCTCCTGGACCCTGGAAGTCAGCACCAGCCTCGCCATCGCCACACGCCCCTATCCCACTCCCGGTTTTCTTGCTACAGAGTGAACTAACAGGCCCAGGAATTTGCGGTCATTGTTCAATAACCAGTCTCTGAACAGCACAAGCAGATGACGGTCTGTGAGCTGCCCAAGAACAAATGTAAATATCTTACACAGGGACTTACCCAGAGGTGACTGGTACTGAGACAGAGCTGCGGTCTCTCCGGGCCCCAGGCTCTTCTCCAGAGGTTCCCCAGGCACCAACCGAGGTTGGTCTGCTCTGAGGAAGGTCGAGCTGGCTCCTTTGGTCTCCGTGACCTTTGCAGAGGATGGTGGCTCCAACGTGTCAGCAGAGGAGGACCCAGAGAAAGTACTGTTCTTTCGGCCGAGAGAGTCATCAGGAGCCACTTCCCACTCACCAGGCAGTGGAGGGAGCTGCAGGACCCTGTGATGCGGCTCAGGGCTGGGGTGCCTAGGAGAGAGAGGTGAGGGAACAGGTGGCATCCGCTTGTGTGGGCTGGACTGGGAGGATGAATTATTCATTAGCATGCTGAGCGCTGCTGGGGCTGGGGGGGATGGCTTCTTCTGATGGCCTCGGGGCTGTGACCAGTCAGGCCCTCCGTGGTGTGGCAGATCCAGAAATGAGGATTTGTGATCCCTAAGAGGCAGCCCAGGCTTCCTCTTGCCTCTGGCTTCTGGGAGAGTGTGGGTGGCCGGCATGCTCAGGGGAAAGCCCAGCCTTTTCCCCTCGGTGGCTTCATCTAACTTCTCACTCTCTATCACCTTCAGCAACACCTTGTTTACAGCCCCTTCAGTGCTGGCTGGAGTGCGTTCCCCATCCGACAGATGCCATAACCTGTTGCCTTGCTGCTCCTGGCCCTGCCACGTGGAACCAGGAGTCGCAGCCTCAGTTCCAGGGAGGGTGAGCCAGTCCGCTCTGGGTATAAACTCAGCTTGTGCCACTGGGCAAACGGCAAAGCCTCCTTCACCCTTGGGATGAGATCTAACTACTCTTTGCACCTGAGTAGACAGATCCTGGACTTTGGCCACCACTTTGGAAACAGGCTTTTTCCGGCAGGTATGCTCAGTAGACTTCCCTCTCTGGCCTTTCTCGGCCTCTGGGCGCTTCTCAGAGTCCTCATGACCCTCACACCAACCTGTCTGCTGGTGCAGCAGCCCGTGAGGGCCCCTCTCTGGCACTCCAGCACCATCATCTCCAGGCTCTGTAGAGGGGCAGTCTGGGCGCAGCCCTCCTCGTCCAAGCCTGGTGTCCTCAGAAGCCTTCCTGAAGCTCCCAAAGCCATGGCTGGCATCCAGTGTCCTGGCGATCTCTGGGGGGCAACTCTCTCTCCACTGTAGGGAGGAAGTAAATGCCACACTTGGGAGAGAGCTGCCTCTCTCCTCTAGAAGCCAAAGATTAGGTCTTGTGCGAGAAAGAGGAAGAGATTTGCTGGAACAGATCTGGTCCTTCCCCATCTGAGTAGCCGACTGCCGGCCCCCACACCCTTTTCTTCTCGTCCTCTTCTGTGGAAGCCCCTCAAAGCTCCCTCTCCTTCCACCAAACCTCCGTGGCTTTCTGTTCCCGTGGGCACTCCTCTTACTGAGACAGCCCACTGCGGGCTCCCCTGGCCAGTCATCAGCACTCTGGAAACAGTCGTCCTCAGGGGCCAGGCTCACGGACAGCTCGGGCAGCTTCCCGTCCTGGTTGCCCATCGTAATCCCCAGGATGTGGTCTGAGCTCAGCAGACTGGCCAGTAGTCTCTCCCTCTCTGCTGTGAGTTTGTATAGCTCAGTTAAAATGTCTTTTGTGGGTGTTTGCTTGAAAAATATGTCGCCTGGATGTTCATTTGGCTGCAGGCTGAGGCTGGTGATGTCTGACCCCTCCCTGACTTGGTAGCAGTTATGAAACCCTTTATTGGATCTGTCTAGAGTTACAGTGCCCTTGTATGAAAATCCTCTGACTTCCCCTCTTGGAAGATAGAAGCTGATGTAGCAGACTTCAGTAATGGGCTTACGCAATTGGAGGGTGCAGTGAGTGCCTTCCATTATGCCTACCTAATTATTCATGCCTTGAGGATGCTAGTCTGTGGTCAGGCTTCCCAGGCTCCGGTGGTGGGGCATGTGATGGTGGCTAGGCAGGGAAAGCAGCTGACAGTCATCTCCAGCAACAAGACTGCCTGGTAGAAGAAGAAGGAAAGAAAACATCTTGTCTAACTGAGTGCGTAAGTCACAAACCAACATAAATGAAAGCAGAGTCATGACTTATCATTCCTCTCTGGCTGATCTCACCCACTCAGCTCACACCAACCACAGGCTGATCACAACCTCTTCCCTACTCCCATGCCCTCACTGCACCAGCTGAGAGATGGCGGAGGCCCCAAGACAAAAGCTCCTTTTCCCCCACAAGGGAACTCACCATATACCCTAGAGCAGGTCTGTCAACTTCTCTAGGCTTCAGTTTGAATTTTTGATGAAACACAGCTAACAGAAATCCCAAGGAAAGGGGACTTAGGGATCCTCAGAAAACACAGCCATTTTAATAATTCCTGTTTGGAATATTACTTTTTGCAAAAAATGAGTGAAGCTCTTTTACTCTCCAAAAAGTATCTTCTAAGATTTGAGATTAATTTTTCATTTAACTTAAACCAGTCTTGGGAAAAGGTATTAGGCCACAAATTTGGAACCTTTCCTGAATACAACTCATGTATTTTGCCAAAAGAGCTAAAAGTGAAAAATTTTAAGTTTGAAATTTAAATAAATAATTCAGGACTCTTAGTCAAGGTTGTTTGAGGTTTTTCTCTCCCTTAAGGTCAAATGGAATGGCAGAGAAAAAGTAAATATCTATAAGTCACTGCTAGTCCTGTGTAGATTTTCCATGTCTTTACCAATGGAGCAGCTGAAATGTCACATAAGCAGTGAAGGTAGCTGTGTTTCTCTCCCAAGATTTAAGGAATCCCGGGAAAGTCTTTGTGGCTGAAGTCCCCACTCCCTCCAGACCAAGCATGGAGCTTAGAATTCTATATTGCGACACTTCATTTCTTAAATTAAAGCATTTCTCAGTCTTCAAGTCTTCTGTACCTAAAAGAAAATCCCCTTGGGAAGGGTAACACAATAATCATTTACTAACCATTGAGATCTTAGTGAATTATTTTCCTCAGGTATTTTATAACTGGTTCTATATAACAAAAAGCTACATAAAAGAGCATCTTGAATGGCAGAAAAGGAAAAGGACAATGAGCTTAGTAATAAAAACTCCTTGAGGAAGACCAATAAAAGGTGACAAAAATGAAGGTTAAAAAAAATACATACATCTGCTGGTCAACCCACAAGTTCCAGAAGAACTCAGAGTAGTCAGAGAAAGGGAAAGTAGAACACCATTTTTAAGTGTTAAGAGAAAAGATGTGTTAACCCAGAATTTTATGTCCAATGAAAATATTCTTCAAAAATGATGGTGAAATAAAGTCATTCTCAGATGAAGAAAGAGAATTAGTTGCCAGCAGACCTGCTCTAAAATATTTGCTGAAGGAGGCTCTTCCCATGTAGTTTGTGACAGGATACATGGCAAAAATTAGTCCCTACTAATTATAAAAGAAAAACATCTCATTCTTGGAATTCTAAAATTTGAAAAACATTGCAAAATTTTACCTTGCTTTCAATATGAAATATTCTTCTACCACTTTCGGGAGGTCCAAACCCAGATGCAAAATGGCTTCTTCATGCCATGTGTTCAAAATTTCTGAGTTTCTAATGATCATGTAAGCAAGTAGGAAAGATATTCCTAGTGCTCTTCTCTCTAGGCCTTATCATTTAACAAAAAGTTTAAGCAAAAGGCATTATCTGCAATGAAATTGTTTTAAAGTAGAATTGCTTGAAAACAACAAGTTTCTCCTCTGAATGAACAAGAGCACAGGTATTGATACATCAGTGGCACAAAGATAATTTACCTTGCCTGAATTTAGCATCCAGAGGGCATTTTAGAGGAAATGTATGGAAGAAAAAAATCATCTCATATTCTCTGGTCTCAGAATGAGTTTCAGAATTAGCTTTGCTATGGTTTTGAGCATCCAAAGTCCAGATAATTTAAGACAAAGAACATGAACAAATCCTTTTCAAACACAATTATTTCTCCCCTTGTTGTCCATAGTTTGAAATTATTTTTGTCAAATTTCTTATGCACATCCTCCACTCTCATCAGTGAAAACTTACAGAGCTTCCACTGGAGCAGAGAAGAACTATCCACACTTTTTTTCCAATCTCCCTCTCTCAACTAAAGAAGACTCTCAGGATTGAGCTAGTATCCCTCCTAGTGTCTATACCTGGATAAATGCCCCCTCGTGTGTTTTCTTCTTTCCTTTGTAAAACAAGAAATTTAATCTCTAAGTTTCTAATTCATTACCTCAAAATATTACTTGGTGACACCTACTAGCTAGCCAAAGAACTACAAAAGTCCACCTCTTTGAAGAAAAACATATGTCCTGAGGAAAGGAACTTCAACCTCAGGACTCTCTCTAGTGGGCACCCTGTCAAAGGCAGGCCTCGGTGCAGGGCGAACGCTTCTCTGCAACAAGCTATTAGCTAAGTCAGAGCGCAGTGCTGAATCATCACACATACTTTCCATCTGAGAAACCAGAGGAAAAACACTATAAGTCTTGGGAGAGAAAAGGCAAAATAACAAGGAAAGCAATATGGAGTGGGGTTAAATACATCAGCACTATGATCCATGCTGAGTTCCCAGGCCTATTTCAAGCAGTATTGCCTCATGCTGCTTTGACTAAAATACTGCAGCTCTGCAGGCTCCACACACTAAATTATACATCTTAATTTGGACTGCCAAGTAACCTTCTCTGGTTATGTACAGTGTAAAAGCACTTAGTTTCTTGGGGAGTCTTCATGTCTTCCATTTCTTCTGGAAAACTCCAGGCTGTCTCCAAGACTGTACTGCCGTGGTGATTTCTTCCCTGACTCTCTTTCCAATAAGCAAGTACATGGTTTCACTCGACCCAAAATGGAACTATCTGTTGTACCTTATCATAATGGAAAATTATTGCCTTTTTAGTATATTCTAGTCAATGCTCATGACATATTTCACCAATGCCTAAAATAAGATCCAAGAATTAGCTGCAGTCATGCTGTCTGCTTACTGTCCATTTCCTAATTGATTCTGGCCCTAAAAGATCAAGGCGAAGCTGTCTTTGCTCAGCAATTGGCAAAGTAATCCCCTGTGACTCCATCTGAGCCCAATATTGATAAGATAGATTACCTGTAAATTCCATTATTAATCTGGAAATTGCCCATTTGTCCATTCAGATTCATGTTCTCCCATTCTATACACCACTCTAAACACCAGGAGATTCAGTGAACAAGCTCCCTGGCATTCTAGCTTCTACTGGTTTAGACATTGGGAGTTATTAGCAGCAGATTAGAGAGCAGAATGGAAGAAGGTTCATAGTTATTCCCTGGCTCCCTCACTCCTAGGCTATGGTTTCATATTAAGTATATTCTCTAATGAAGACCACAGTTCCTTTTGGGTAGCCTTCCTCCAAGTATAGCTACATTCGCTGGGTACCAACTGTGGCTTCCTCACATTGCTTATTCAGGCCTAGGTAGTTTTGAATTCTGCTACTTGTATGTGATTTAGGAAAAGTTAATGCCTGCCTTTCTCCTTTCCTCTCATCCTAGGATGGAATGCAGTACTACTTATGTTCAAATAGAAGATATAAAAATAAAAGGTAGGTCTGCAACAGCTTTCTAGCTCTTCTTCCCCAGAGGCATTTTTCCTCAAAGAATCTACAACTGTAAAAGTAGGAGAATAGAAGCAGTGGTTAACTTATTGCAATACAAAGCAGAAAGAGACTCATTCGACAAGACATCAAAGAATAGATTAGAGGAGGTTAAAGAAAGGACAGACACATCATGTTCTTGGGATCAGAAAATCCTTCAAAAAGAAGACAGCATTTGGAATAGCTCCATATTAAAGGATAAGATTTTGACAGATGTGACTTTAAAAAGGGAATTCTGGGAGGAGAGACATCATACTAGACCAAGGAATTTGCTAACATGTGTAAAGGGAAGAAGTATTCTCTTTGTTTTTTAGACACATGTAAGGAGAGAGAAGTCAAGAAAGAGTGACAGCACATTGTAAAAAGATTTGAATCCAGACTGGTGGGAAATTAATGCTAACTTCATAAATAAATGGGAAGCCATGGATGGGTTTTGATCAGAGTTGTTTGTTCAGTACTAAATTTAAGGAAGGTGAGCTTAGTGGTAATGTCAGAACAGAACAGGGTAGAAAGAGATCAGACAGACAGTCAGGAATGTGGAGCTCTGGTAAACATCAAATTTTGTAAAGAGGTTGAAAAAGAAACCAATTAGAAGGGGAAATTACAGGCAGAGTTTTGATAGTGATTTTAGTAGAGTAGAGGATATCAAATTATACTGCAAAGAGCAAGAGAGAGGCTGATGGGTAAAAGAAGAAAATGAGAAGACTAGTCTGAGTGGGTATCAAGGTGTTGTCTTTGCTTTATTTTGTTGTTGTTTTTTTTCCCTCCAGTGGTGAACAAATGGGGAGAGTAAGGGATAAATAAGGGGAGAAGGTGATTAAGAGACAGAAAGAAGTGAGATTGAAAGAGTATATATATTATCTCAGTGATTTTTGTTTTCTTCATAAAAATTCTATAATTTTATGATTTTCTTTGCATTCATACAATAGCACAAGAAAGCACTTGTGTCTAAATCAGTCTACACTGCAAAAGCAAAATTTCTACCTTTGAAACTCTGATTTGACTATGATACCACCAATACTCCGAGCTAGGCATTATTATAACATGCTGGCAAATCTCTACAAAAATAAAATAGAAGCCAAATCTTGGTCAATAGAACTATTTTTGGTCAAGAAGTTTCTATCTATAGCCAGAGATGGTTCTCAAAGGATAAGAAGAAGGGCTTCTTCTTGTGTTTGTATACCATAAACCAACCCACTCAGATACCTAATTATGCTAGAAGGTGTGAGTGTTGAATTCTCCCAAACCCCTGAGAGAATCCTTTCTGCACTCCTCCCAAACCTCTTCAAAGTTTCAGACAAAAAGATAAACAAATATCAGCTTTCCATGTGATCTTCATGAGAATATAAGTTACTGAGATCTTGAATACATCTCTGGCTCATGTCACTATCTGGTTTATACCATCATCTGTGGGAGACAGGAGACAAACCCCTTCCCCATGATTTAAAAAAGAATCTGAACATATGAAATTCTACTCATTGAACGCTCAAGATCCAATGGCAAATGTTTGACTACACAGTATCTCACAAAGGTGGGATTAGTATATTCTTGGTAAAACAAAGATAGATCCCTTTTTAAAATTAGAAGTATCTTTTTAAATGTGCAAACCTATTCTGTAGAGTTTGTTTTTCTGAGAACTTTAAATGAGGGTCATTACATATGTTAATTTGTATTTCCAAACTAAGGAAGCTGCTTTTGAACAATAACTTTTCAATTAGACAAAATATGGATTAAAATGGGCTTTTCTAGCCAATGCACCATGTATGCCCCATTTTCTAGAGGTGTAAGGACTCAGGCAAGGTGCTTTGAGGACACTCTTGTGCCTTTTAAAGGTCTGCCGCATTCACATTCTCCAGAATAGCTCACATATTAAGCCACAAAACAATTATCAACAAATTCAAAAAGATCAAAGTCATACCATGTATCCTTTCTGACCACAACACTATGAAATTAGAAACCAAGCATAAAGAAAAAATCTGGAAAGAACAAAAATACATGGAGGTTGGGGCACCTGGGTGGCTCAGTTGGTTAAGCAACTGCTTTCGGCTCAGGTCATGATCCTGGAGACCCAGGATCTAGCCCCACATCAGGCTTCCTGCTCGGCGGGAAGCCTGCTTCTCCCTCTCTCAGTCCTTTTGCTTATGTTCCCTCTCTAGCTGTGTTTCTCTCTGTCAAATAAATAAATAATATCTTTTAAAAAAATACATGGAGGTTAAATAACCTATGGCTAAACAATGAATGGGTCAACCAAGAAATCAAAGAAGTCAAAAATTACATGGAGAGAAATGAAAATAAAAACACAATGGTCCAAAATCTTTGGGATGAAGCAAAAATGACTCTAAAAAGGAAAGTTTATAGCCATACAGCTCTACTTTGAGAAGCAAGAAAAATGTCAAATAAACAACCTAACCTTACACTGAAAGGAGCTAGAAAAAGAATAAATGAAATCCAAACTAGCAGAAGAAAGGAAATAATGAAGACTAGAGTAGAAATAAATGATACAGAAATTAAAAAACAATAGAACAGATCAATGAAGCCAGGAGCTGATTCTTTGAAAAGATCAACAAAACTGTTAAACCTCCAGCCAGACTCATCAAAAAGAGAGAGAGAGAAAGAAGGGAAGCCAACAAAATCACAAATGAAAGAGGAGAAATAACAAACAACGCCACAGAAATACAAACAGGTGTAAAAGAATATTATGAAAAAAATATATGCCAACAAATTGGGACAACCTAGAAGAAATGGATAAATTCCTAGAAACATACAACTTACCAAAACTGAAGCAGGAAGAAATAGAAAATTTGAACAGACTGATTACCAGCAAGGAAATTGAATTAATAATCAAAACCTCCCAACAAAAGTCCAAGACCAGAAGCCTTCACAGGTAAATCCTACCAAACATTTAAAGAAGAGTTAATACCTATTCTTCTAAACTACTCCAAAAAATAGAAGAGGAAGGAAAACTTCCAAATTCATTCTATAAAGCCAGCATTGCCCTGGTACCAAAACCAGATAAAGACACCACTAAAAAAGAGAACCATAGGCCAATATTCCTGATGAGCACAGATGGAAAAATCTTCAACAAAACAGAAGCAAACCAAATCCAACAACACATTAAAAAAAATAACTTACCATGATCAAGTGGGATTTATTCCTGAGTTGCAAGGGTGGTTCAATATTCACAAATCAAGCAACATGATACATCACATTAATAAAGAAAGGATAAGAACAATATGATCATTTCAATGGATGCAGAAAAACCATTTGACAAATACAATGTTCATTCATGGTAAAAACTCTCAACAAAATAGGTGTAGAGGAAACATTCCTCAACATAAAAAAGGTCACATATGAAAATCCAATGGCTAATATCTTCAGTGGGAAAAAACTGAGAGTTTGTTCTCTAAGGTCAAGAATAAGACAAGGATGTCCACTCTCACCACTTTTCATCAACATAGTACTGGGAAGTCCTAGCCACAGTAATCAGGTAACAACAACAAAAAAAGGTATCCAAATTAGTAAGGAAGAAGTAAAACTTTAACTATTTGCAGATGACATGATACTAGAGAGAGAAAATCCAAAAGACTCCACCAAAAAACTGCTAGAACAGATAAACAAATCCAGTAACGTCTCAGGATACAAAATCAATGTACAGATGTATGTTGCATTTCTACACACCAATAATGAAGCAGATGAAAGAGAAATTGAGGAAATGATCCCGTTTACAATTACACCAAAAATAATAAGATATCTAGGAATAAAGCTAACCGAAGAGGTGAAAGACATGTACTCTGAAAGTTATAAAACACTGATGAAAGAAACTGAAGAGGAGGGAAAGAAATAGAAAAACATTCCATGCTCAAGGACTGGAAGATTAAACATTATTAATACTATCCAAAGCAATCTACACATTTAATGCAATGCTTATCAAAATAACAACTGCATTCTTCAGAGAAGTAGAACAAACAATCCTAAAATTTGTATGGAAGAAGACACCAAATAGATCTTGAAAAACAAAACAAAACAAAAAAACAACAAAAAAAGATGCATCACAATTTCAGACTTCAAGTTATATTACAAAGCTGTAGTAGCAGCACCAGGGTGGCTCAGTCGTTAAGCGTCTGCTCTCAGTTTAGGTCATGGTCCCAGGGTCCTGGGATCAAGCCCCACGCTGGGTTTTCTGCTCTGTGTGAAACCTGTTTCTCCCTCTCCCACTTACCCTGCTTGTGTTGCCTCTCTCATTCTCTCTCTCTTTGTCAAATAAATAAATAAAATCTTTTTAAAAAGCTATAGTAATCAAAACGCATGGTACTGGCACAAAAATAGACACATAGCTCAAGGGAAGAGAACAGAAAGCCCAGAAATAAATCCACAATTATATGGCAAATTAATCTTCAACAAAGGTGGCAAAAATATGCAATGGAAAAAGGATAGTCTCAATCAGTCGATCAATTAACAATCAATGTCTGCCACAGAGCACAGCCCTCCAAGGAGGAAGGGAGGAATACAGGGACTCAGAAATAAAACTACTCTGCCATCTCTCTCATTTCCCCTACAGCCCTGAAAGAAAACCCATTTTAACTGTCTCATATTATGTGTTTTCATTTTTATAAAATGGCCCGAATATGTTCATCCATCATAATAATATGACATTTGTACAAAACCTCCATAAGACAAGTTGTGTGGACTGACAAATCACTGATCTCAACCTCTGAAATTAATAATACACTACATGTTAATTAATTGAGCTTAAAATAGATAGATTGATAGATAGAAGTTGTGTGGCATGAATACCTATTTGAGCCTTACAATCACTCTATGAAGCAGCCGTGACAGATGTTGTCATTGTCAGAGCACACACAGGGGGACTAAAGGAGACCAGAAAGTTTAAGGTGACTTGCCCCTGATCCCATAACTAGGGAGAAGTATAAATGGGACTCAAACCCAGGTTTCTGACTCTCAGTTCAGTGCTCTTTCGACAACATCACTATAGCTGAGTCATTGTTTAAATAAAGAAGAAAACTAAAGAAAAAAATGCCATAGCAACATTTATAGTTGGATAGAACTTTACATGCAATGCAGTACTATGCGGAGTAAAGCAAATGGGCACAAAGCCATGCCTTGGTAAAGGTCTCTCATTTAAATATGATTTTTAGAAGATGTATATGTCTGATTAAATATTCAGGATCCTACATGGGACTATAATTTATAGGCAGTGGTTCTGTAAGTTATGTCTGCTTCCTCTTTGCTTGGCTATTCTTGTTGAGGGAGACCAAACTGGTGTTAGATAATCACAAACTCATGTTTACCATGGATCAAAGTAGGCCCTACTCACCTTAACTGAGTGTCAGCTCATGAAATCTGCCATAAAAGTTAATCATGTTGAGATTTTTTTGCACAGAACCATAATTCTAAATACAGTGATGTTTGAACAAGGCTCTCCCAAGAAGGAATTGAGAAGCTCAGCCCTGCGATTCAATCCAGTGTTCGTGTCTGTTTCAGCACAGCTAGCTGTGATCGGCATTGTTGTCTGGCATACTCTTTCTCCTTAGTTGACCAATGACAAGGCAGGAAGGTAACAATTTAGGGACAGTCAAAATCCATAAAAATTAAAGACAGAGGTGTGCTAATAGGTGGATTCATACTTGGTTAAAGGGGAGGAAGAAGAAGAATGAGAACAGAAGGAGGAGGTAGTTTTTGGCTGACTTCTTAATCAGTTCTTAATCAGTGCTAGGCCCCACGCTAAGTGCTTCCTATGTGTCAGTCATTGATTCTCATTGTTCTATGAGATGGGCACTAGTAATTTTCCCATTTTACCAGTGAGAACCATATAAGCTCAGAGAGGTGAAGTAGCTTGCCCAAAGTCACAAAGCTATCAAGTCACAGAACTGTATTTGAATTCAAGTCTTGTCTTAAAAGTCAGCATGTTGACACTATAAAACCCTGCATTTCCTAAAGCTTTAGGGGAAGATCATGAATCCATTATGGGAAACCCTCAAGAGACCTCTAACCTCTCTATATAAGGATTTCTTTTTTAAAGACTTATGTATTGGGCACCTGGGTGGCTTAGTGGGTTAAAGCCTCCGCCTTCGGCTGGGGTCATGATCTCAGGGTCCTGGGATCTAGGCCCGCATCAGGCTCTCTGCTCAGCAGGGAGCAGGCAGAGAGGCAGGCAGAGAGGCAGGCAGAGAGAGAAGAGGATGCAGGCTCCGGCCCACCCAGCAGAGAGCCCGACACAGGCCTCAATCCCAGGACCCTGAGATCATGACCCCAGCTGAAGGCAGAGGCTTTAACCCACTGAGCCACCCAGGATTATTTATTCCTCTCTTCAGCAAAAAATGGTTAACAGATTGTGGCTCTTAAGCAAGTAACATCATGATCCAGGTGCCCCTTAGCCAGAATTTAAATTATCCATCTGGCAGCAAAGAAAAAGAATATAAAATTCTTGTAACATTCCTGCTAAGAATTCCTTTGTCCTGAAAGAACACTAGTGCTCATGGCTTCATATTTCTGTTAGGACCTAAAGAAAGACTTGTGCCACAAATGCCCCAGAGGAGATAAGAAAAGTTAAAATTGGACGTTAGCATTAAATTTGCTTCAAGTTAAATAAGAACTATGATTGAATGTCGGTAAGTTTCTCCCACAGGAGATGTAATAAAAAGTGTCAATCCTCTTCATTCCCCCACCCTGACTTTGAGGCAGTCCCTGTTGTGATCAGGAGCTAGATTGTGGGTATGGACCATTTAAACCCTGTTTAGTCAAAATTTAAACCAATCCCACCTTGGGTTGAAGGCTAGAAGCCATAGAGTATCTAGGGCGCCTGGGTGGCTCAGTCCTTAGGCGTCTGCCTTCGGCTCAGGTCATATTCCCGGAGTTCCACGACTGAGTCCCAGGATCAAGTCCCAGGATCAAGTCCCAGATCGAGTCCCCAGATATGAGTCCCGGGATAGAGTCCTGGGATTGAGCCCACATCAGGCCGCATCTAGCTCCCTGCCCAGCAGGAAGCTTGCTTTTCCCTCTCTCACTCCCCCTGCCTGTGTTCCCTCTCTAGCTGTGTCTCTCTCTGCCACATAAATAAATAAAATATTTTTAAAAAAGAGAGAGAGAGAAAGAGAGTATCTAAGCAACATCTAACTAGTCTCTATCTTTTGACATCCGAATTTAAAAGTAAGTTTCAGCCACAGAGGGTAATTATTTTAGCTCTAATTTCAGCAACTTTTGTGACACAGCCCCTTTATACCATAAGGGCTGCTATCAGACCCAAAGCAAAGGACACAGTACCGTCTTGGGCTCAATATACATCTTTCTTTAATAAACTGAGCTTCTCTGAGAATTCCCCATATGAATGCCACTTACAATTTCACTACTTCATGCAATAATATCACGTCCACAATTCCCACAGCTTGATATGCCACAAAGAAGGTGTTTAACAGTTCTTTGATACCATTTACATACGATTTTAAAAGCATTTCCAGGTGATTTCACAAGTGCATTCTCAACAATTTCTTAATTGATCTCAACTAAAAGGCACAAGCATAAAAAGGTTATTACCTATCAGATATAAAAAATCACAGCTATTGGGGTGCCTGGGTGGCTCAGTTAGTTAAGCGACTGCCTTCGGTGCAGGTCATGATCCCAGAGACCCGGGATCGAGCCCCACATCGGGCTCCCTGCTCGGCGGGAACTCCGCTTCTCCCTTTCTCACTCCCCTTGCTTGTGTTGCCTCTCTAGCTGTGTTTCTCGCTGTCAAATAAATAAAAAAATCTTAAAAAAAAAATCACAGCTATCCATATAGTAGGCTTGGAAAGAATAAAGGTGAAGGTGAGTATGTGCAGTTATGAAACCAAGGGAAAAGCCAAAGTTTTTAGTTACAGATGGTTGCCCTGAATAACTTGTTATAACAGCCTCATATTATTTCTAGAACTCTCTATGTTCCCAGGATTCAAAACATATAAAAAAATTCCTTTGAAAAACATAAAATAATTTTTTAAAAAGCACTTCAGAATTTAAGATTGCTAAAACTCCTAGGTAGACAGAAGAAAAATGTGCACAGTAAAAAGACTGAAAATGAATTTGGAAGCAAACGGCTATTGTTTTGATTCCTAAAGTAAAGAATAGTAGGCTTCTCCCTCTTAAAAGCACACATGGGAACCTCTGGGAACCGAAGGACCCTGAGCACAGTTCTGACATCAGGAAAATTTTATATTGCCTGTGGCAAGTTTCAAAGATAGTCTGAAATAAAAGCAAATCAATATTAAGTACAGAAAATGAATCTCTGATGGTAGAATGCAGAACGAGAAGGAAACCAAGGTCTGTGTTTCCATAACACAGACCTTTTTTATAGCCTTTTATGAAAAGTTGGAATTGGCACAAATTTATGTCTCTCAAATAGTAAAGTAAATCTGTGAATCAGATGAGGCCACTAGGGAACATACTATCAAGTACACTTGTCATCAAATTAAGTAACAATGTTCCCCAAAGTGAACTTATACCGCACGATATATCAACCTTCCATTTGGGAGGAATCTGAGTGATTAAAAGGTCAGGATTCACCAAGAAAGTCCATTTTTTAAGAGAGGGAGGTGGAAGGAGGGGCAGGGGGAGCAGGAGAGAGAGAATGTTAAGCAGGCTTCACACCCAGTTCGGAGCCCACCAAAGGGCTCGAAGTCACGACCCTGAGATCATAACCTGAGTCGAAATCAGGTGTCAGACGTTTAACTAACAGAGCCACCTGGATGCCCCACCAAGAAAATCCTTCTTAAAGGGCCTGACATCATCAGAAGAAACACTGGTTGTGTTGGGACCTATTTGAGCCAAAAAATCTATAGCATTCAAATCACTCTCCTAAAAAGGATGTTTTGAAATATTAAATATTTTAGCAAATAACAACATTTCATAACATAAATAATTTCAAAGCATGTAAATTTAGTTCAGCCAATGGTTATTGGAATTTAATTATTCATAGAGGAAAAATGATCCATGGGGTTTTCTTAAATCTTAATGTTGGGAGACAGGATGCATTTCACTAGTCCTTCTCTTCAGTCTCAGTTGCTTTGCCAGACCCAAAATATTACAAATATTGCCATAACCCCAGCTAGTTACTCTTCAATCCTAAAACATTTAGGTAAAAAGTACACAGTGAATACTGAGTTCACAAATGGAATTAGAAATGTGGTTGTTCATACAACTGTGTGTTAATATCACTAGCTGCCCTCATGATGCATAGTGTATAGAACACAATCACTCAGGGGCTCCCGGTGGCTCAGTTGGTTGTGTCTGCCTTTAGCTCAGATCACGATGCTGGGGTGTTGGGATCCAAGCCCCTCATCGGGCTTCCTGCTTGGTGGGAGTCTGCTTGTTTTTTTCTCCCTTTGCCCCTCCTCCAACTCATGCTTTCTCTCTCTCAAATAAATAAATAAAATCTTTTTATTTTTTTTTATTTTTTTTATTTTTTAAAGACTTTATTTATTTGACAGAGAGAAACACAGCCAGAGAGGGAACACAAGCAGGGGGAGTGAGAGAGGGAGACGTAGGCTTCCCGCCGAGCAGGGAACCCAATGTGGGGCTCGATCCCGGGTCTCCAGGATCATGACCTGAGCCGAAGGCAGTCACCCAACCAACTGAGCCACCCAGGCGCCCCTAAATAAATAAAATCTTTTTAAAAACAGACAAGAATTCAAATGGAAGACCTATATTCTACATTTAAGATACTCACGGATTTTACAGTTCTTAGAGAAAATCTGGCACCATTACAAAGAAGTACAAAGAGAGTATATGTGGATTTATGACTAAATTATCAACCCTCACACAAACTCAAGGTTCCATGATGAACTTGACGCAAAGGCCACTGGTAACCTTCCACTGACCTAGAAGGATGGCCAGATGAGGAAAGGTGCAACCCATGATGCAGGAGTGTCACGTGGATCTGTGTGGAGTGACGAACCACAGCCAGTTGTACAACCAAAGGCAACTTGTCACCAAGAGACGAGGTAAAAAAGGGAACAAGGGGTGGAGACTGACACTAGTTATGTGGTTTGACACTGAGTTAGAAAGCTACAACTGTTGGGCAACTGGGTGGCTCAGTGGGTCAAAGCCTCTGCTTTAGGCTCAGGTCATGATCTCAGGGCCCTGGGATAGAGGTCCACATCAGGCTCTCTGCTTGGCAGGGAGCCTGTTTCCTCCGCTCTCTCTGCCTGCCTCTCTCCCTACTTGTGATCTCTCTCTCTCTGTCAAATAAATAAATAAAATCTTAAGAAAAAAACAAAAAACAAAAAACAAAGAACAAAAGAAACTACAACTATTAACTCATTCAACTCTAGGGGTTATCTTCTGTCTCATATGGTGATCTTCATTTTATAATAATGACATCATAAATGAAGTTCACCAGAAGGAAGTGGCAGAGCTGGGCTTCAACACGAGGTAAGTCTAACCCCAAAGTCAATATCCTTTATTGTAGGATATTATTATAGTATAGCATGTTCAAGTGAGATGGCCTTGAAGACTGTCTATCCATACTCTACCTTTTGAAAGGATTTTTAAAATGGAGACCTAGAAGAAAGCAAGCAAATGATTTCAATAAGGCTGGAGAAAATATAAAGGATGGAGAATTAAAGAATGTTACCTTGAAGAGGAAGAGAATAGGGTGGAGATGGTGACTCATATCAGTGAAATAATTCAGTAAGTATGAGGAGGAGCTTACCAGAGGTTTTCTGATAAACGAGCAACATTATGTAACCCAGAGAAAAATGATGGGAGCAGCTGAAGTAACTTTAATTGAAAGCTGTTCAGCAGAGTGACCCACCTGATCCCAGCCTGGGATAGCCAGTCCACCTCTTTGTGAAACCGATGGACAAGGAGCTTATTATATGAGTAAATATACAAGGGGTAGTTTCAGGTATTGGAGAGCCAGTAAGAAGGAATGGGACATACTTAGTTATGGAAATCTAGAGAGAGGAGAGAATCTGGGGTAAGGAACAGAAGGAGAGAGAGAGAGAGATTGAGACGATGGAGCAAAGGGATAACATCTGACCCAGAGAGAGGAAAGAAGGTAGGAAATTTCTTTGTGTTTGTAAAAGTCTTTGTAAGATTATGAAACCAAGCAACACTTGCTTCAGGGCCCAGAGGAGAAGGCATGGCCAAGACTGGAAAAGAGGATGTTCCTCCCCAGGCCCCATCTCCTTCAGGGGCCTAAGAGCTCAAAAAGGCACATGACAGAAGCCTGCTGTGCTCAGCAGGGTGTCGTTTTAATGGGAGACACCAAGAGCAGAGGCCAGGACAGGTGCAGTGGGGCTGAGGCTAGAGGCTAGTAGGACGGGTCAGATTGCAGAGCAGATGCTATGGTCTTGGAAATAACTGGAGTGGTGGTATTCAGAGGTAGATGAAGTCCCATGTGAAGACGAAAAAACTTAAGATTCACCCCAGTAAGGCATTATTATCAATGTGGCCTCCTTAGGATGCATAAACAAGTGATTGCTGAGTTATTAAGTTTACGCAAGGTAAAGAAGAAGCAAGTGACACAGAAGAGGGTAAGAAAGAAAAGAAATTCAGTGAAAATAAAGTCTCTCATCCCAAAGAAGGAAAAATCAGAGTGCTCCAATGGAATGGATTTCTTTGGAAGGCTGGCTATAGTTGGACATTTTCAAGTGCATGTTGATTATGGCTCGATAGATTCTGAGAAAATCATTATCCATCCAGTTCCGCAGACCTATCAGGCTTCCTTACAACCTGCCCACTCTCAGATTCCAATCCATTACCAGGTGCCCTTAACCTGGATAGGTGCTTGAATGGACTGGCCTTGCGAACCACTTCCATCCTGAGATGGCATTATTATCTTGTATATGTTATGGTGTCTATTCTTCTTGGAAAGGCAAAGATTCCTTGCTCTTTTAAGCTCTTCTTCATAATATCCCACATCATTAAACTTCCATTTCAAAAACAAAAAAAAACCAGTAGATTCCAATAATCATTAACATGTTTTTGATTTGGTTACTTAGATCATTTAATTCCACAATACTCAGAATTTGGTCTACTGATACTTAAGAAATCAGACAAGTGTATCCAGGCCAACAGTAGCCACTAGCTTCTTGGGAGCACAGGATCAAATGAGCAAATATAATATAGTTTTTCACGTTCCCAACTCCCACATTGTATGAATGTTACTAATGACAAGACTCACAGTAGGACCGACTTTCCTTTATTTGGACTTACAGAATAGCTGGGCAATCAGAAATAGTCCACATTACACACTTCAGGGTTTCCAAAACCGAAGAGTCATGATGCAATTGTATCATGATATGTTTCAAAAGCTGAGTGCTGGCCCATGGGGCTAAATGGGGAGGCTGAGACACTAAGGAGAACTTTCAGTTGGAATTATTTCTATTATATGTTTGCTTTAATTAATAAATAAAAATTAATAATAAAATTAATAATTTTAATTAATAAAACTAGATTTCTTTCAGAGAAAGGAATTATTTTTAAAGAGCTAGGACCTCAATCACAGATAATTTCTGCAGAACTTCTAGAGAGGGGAACTGACATTCTGGAAGAAAACACCCTCTCTCCTACGTGTCTTAACATCTATTTTCTCCTTCCATTACTTCTCTTTTATAAGAAATTCAAGAAGGCAGGAAGCCCCTATCTTTACATATCCCTTCCCCTTCCATTTGCTTTTAAACAGAGAAGTGAGTCCTCAAGAGCTTAGCTTGAACCATTTCACACAATGCTGGCTATATATCTGCTGGTCTGGGAACCAAAAGCCAAAAGCTAGTTATGGTCCCAATGAGGTCCAAACTTAGTACACATCAAAGCAGAGAAACCCTGAAAATACCTAGCCTACATTCTCTCCCATAGACACTTGGCACTAACCTCTTACAGATGCCAAAAGCATCAAGGAAGTCTCATCCATATGTATCATCTACCTCAAATGAAAGGTTCAGTCCTGGTTGGAATATTTATTATTGTCAAAGTTGAGCTGAGGCTACAATGCCATGAAATTCCACAATGCCTTCTGCCTTCTGAAAGAATATCACACACATAATTTTATCTAAACTAGCAATTTATCTGAAGGTTGTAGAAGATCAGCATCTGAGACACAGTGGACTTTGCTGAGGGAGGTTTGAGAGAAATACTGTTTGCGGTACCACCAAAGCAAATGGCACATTTTCCATGTAAAAATTATTCCATTTATGGGCACCTGGGTGGCTCAGCTGATTAAGCACCTGACTCAATTTCAGCTCAGGTCATGATCTTAGGGTCATGAGATCAATCCTTAAATCAGGCTCCACACCCAGGGTGCTTAAGATTCTCTCTCTCTCTCTCTCTCTCTCTCTCTCTCTTTCTCTCCTCCTCCTCCTCCTCCTCCTCCTCCTCCTCTATAAATAAATTAATTAATCTTAAAAAAAATTCCATTTAGGGTGCCTGGGTGGCTCAGGGGGTTAAAGCCTCTGCCTTCAGCTCAGGTCATGATCTCAGGGTCCTGGGATCGAGGCCTGCATCGGGCTCTCTGCTCAGCAGGGAGCCTGCTTCCTTCTCTCTCTCTGCCTGCCTCTCTGCCTACTTGTGATCTCTCTCTCTGTCAAAGAAATAAATAAAATCTTTTTTTAAAAATCCATTTAAAAATCCAAATGTGTGTCAGACATTTTTCACTGCACTACTCGAGGTCGATCATTTGTCCTTGGAATCTCCAAGAGCTGTCTTTATGCTTCCCTTCCTCTTACTTATAATGCAATCTCTTTCCTGTCCTTCAAAAAATTCACTTTCAAAATATGACCGGCCGGATAGAAGTCATTGAGCTTTTGACTACATATGTCAGTCATCCCAGGGGTATTTTCACTTTCAGGGTTACCCTGTCAAAGGGAATGATAAGCTGTAGAGTCAATTTAGGTCATGCCAGCTTCACGTAAATAGAAGGAGTATTGGTAGGGTCAGAGGTCTTTCTGCCTACAACTAACACATGACTCATGACTACCAAGTAGTCTCTGTCTTTAAATAGTTCAGGTAATTACTACTGTTTAGTGATCACTTACCACATACTGGGCACTCTCCTCAAGGCTTTACCTGTTTCAACACATTCATTTTCATATACGTGCACACATACACACACACACACACACACACACACACACACACACACGTCTATGATGAAGGTACTACAATTATCCTCCTTCTACCATAAGGAAAGGGAGGTACAGAGAGAATAAGTATCTTGTCTGGGGTCTCACAACTAGTAAGTGGCCAAGCTGGGATCTGAACCTAGACGGTTTGCCCTCAGAGCCCAGACTCTGAAAATCTCCTACAGGACTGACCAAGGACACTGAGTCTCATTCATAAGATGGGCCCAATCATTTACTAATTCCTCTTCTTTAAGTCAAAGATATGGAGCACTCACCCCCTGGTGTAACTGGTCCAGGTCTGGTCAGTCTTCACGGAGATTGTTTCCCCACCAGGCAGGGCAGACCAAGGAAAACACAATGAATGCAGAGTGAGAAGGTTTAGACTCAAGTTCAGCTCTGCCAATCACTAACAGTGATCTTTTGCAAGCCACTTAACCTCCCTGTACCTCTGTGTCCTTGTCCATAAGAAACTTTTTGATTCTCCCTACTTACAATGCAATTCCACAATCCCTCCTGCAGAGAAATGGAGCCCGCTTTCCAAATTCCTTTTTTAGGTAGACAGTGAATTCAGAGCACAATGTGGGATCAGAATCCAGAAACCAAAGACACCATGGGATGGGATGCCTGGATACCTGAGTCCTTAAGCATCTGCCTTCTTCAAGCTCAGGTCATGATCCCAGGGTCCTGGAATCAAGCCTTGCATCAGGCTCCCTGCTTAGCAAGAAGGCTGCTTCTCCCTCTCCCACTCCCCTTTCTGTGTTCCCTCTCTTGCTATGTCTCTCTCTATCGAATAAATAAAATCTTTAAAGAAAAAAACAAAAACAAAAAAAAACCACCATGGGACAGAAAGGGGTGGAAGCAGGCAATGAAAATTGCATAAGAACCTCACAAATAGGGAGACAAAACCAAACTTTTATCAGTAATACAAGAACTAGAAGGAAAGCAAGTAAAGTGTTGAAAACAAGTAACACCAAATGTAAAATTAGCATGGGTGAAAAAGAAAGGCATTAATCAGAGCTTATTATTTCCACCTCTATTGTAAAAGAAAATTCATGCTTAGCTTAAGAGAGACCCGGGGCACACTGATCTCGCCACACTGGCATTTCCAAAGCCTTTTCGCCCTTTGACCCAAACCCTTTATTGGGAACCTAACTTTGGTAGTTTAATCACTTCTTCCTGGCCCAGGCTCAAAGGCAAAAATCTTCAACTCAAGGCCCTTCTCAGGCTCTTACCAGTCCAAACCAGCCTGTGATGTCTCCATGTCCTGCTCTAGGTCTCAAATCTATTTAGCCTTGTCTGTAAGAATATTTTCTTCTGTCCTAATTGGCCCATGATCTGTTTTCATATGTGCTTCAACTCTATGCCTCAAGTCTTGAGGGCCAGAGCGTCCCTCCCTCCTACCGCTGAGCACAGCTTTAGGAAATACACTGCTTAGGTTCAAAGCCCAGCTTCTCTTCTTAGCATGGTAACCTGAGATGGCTATGTACCGCCTCAATTTCTCATGCCCCAGATATAGGCAATAAGGATAGCTGATAGACCTATACATAGTAAATACATACATAGGGGTCCTGTCAGTATTAGTATTATGTGCTTCAGATCTACATTATCCAGTAGAAACCCAGTACACCCTGCTTCCTACCACCAATTAACTTTCTGTGATGTATTTTTCCTGCTTGATCAAAAGCAGGAAATCTCCCTCAGAGAAGGATTATTATCCTCACCATCTCTGTATTCCCTACAGTACATGTCTTAAAGATGGAAGATATTCAGTAAATAGTGCACTGAAGTACCATTAGCTGAAGCTCTAAATCGGACCTGTATCTGCCTGAAAATTCAAGCACATAATTATTTGTAGCCAGAAGCAAGGTTTAATGACTGCTTGAGTTTACTTTCTAGAAAACACACCAATTAAATAGACAAAAAAGTCACTATCAGGAACAGAACTGGCTTTCTATCACTAAAACATGTATCAAGGACAGAAAAAGATAAAAAATATAAAAAGTCAGATTAGGGAGTAAATGGCTAGATGAATAGCAAAATCTCCATTAAAGATCAGGTGAAAGTGACAGTAGAGAATGTCAAAAGTGAAGGAAAGAAAGGCTTTTAAATATTCCAAGATACTAAACAAGGGGGAAAATGGATTTATGAAACTTTGAATAATGCCCAAGAGGAAAATAAAAGATGTGATTCCAAGATTCCACCATCAGCCAAATATATATACATGTGTGTGTATATATATATATATATAAATATATATACATAAATACATATATATATTTATGTATATATATATGTTTGTTGCCTGAACCACCCCCAGAATCTTGATGACTTAGTCTCTGGCCACCTTCAGGTATCTGCTTAAATGATGCCTCACGAGAAGTCTTCCTCAGTGACTCAGTATGAAAGAGTGCCCAGGCCAATGTCATTCTCCAGTCCTTATTCTGAAATTGTCACCTGCCACATTCTATATATATGTATATATCTTTTCTGGTTTCTTGGTCTTTCCCCAAACACTGCAGAACATAACCACCATGAAAGGAGGAGCTTTGTTCCAGGCTGTGTCCTGTGCTTGAGAAATTAGCTAGAAAACAGTGGGTGTTCCATAAAAATCTGCCAATATGTAATCCATTTACTATAAATGTTAGTAAATATGCATGTACAGTGTTAAAAGTCGTGCCTGGCACAGAGTGGGCCCAGTTAGCTATTTCCAGGAAGAGGAGTGGTATTTCTCAATTCTTTTTGATGGTTTAGTAACAGAAGTCTACTTTCTTGGGGGCTGGATAAAGTGGGAAGAGTTAGATAAGGGGGGTCAGGAGACAGTTCTGAAATCTAGGAGTGACAAGGTTTATTTTATTGGTGGGGGGCCACTGAGAGCTACTGAAGTGCCCTGTGGCGTTATACAGCAGGGTCAAAAAGCAAGCTTCCGTGACACCAGGTTGGGGGCAGGGGCTAAGGGCATGGAAGGAAAGCGAGGCTAGGTCCAGGATGGTGGGGATAAAGAGAGACTCCGTGGGAGCCCAGAGCCCAGGCTCAGGGTGTGTCTTGACAGTGAGCAGAAGCACAACGTACAGCAATGACTTAGTCTACCTTCTTACCTAGATCAACTTTCGCTTGGGCAGGCTCCAGGATCTGAGATGTCAAAAACATGATGCCACCAGGCCTGTGTAGAAAAAATAATCCAGGCTTACCTGAAGCAATTGCACATTAGGGTATGTGCGTGCATGCGTGCATGTGCGTGTGTGTGTGTATTCCTGTGTTGTCTGTATTATTTGATGAAGCCAATTCTAAGGGGCTTTTGGGAAAAAAAAAAAAACATGATGTTGATCCTCTTACTGCTGATGCGAATCGAGGGATGAGAAGATCCTACATCTTCCGTAAGACAGCGATAACCTCTCACCTGAACAACTGCAGAGTATGGGATGACCAACTGAGCTGGCTTGCCCACAACCGAGGGGTTTCCAGGATGCAGGCCTTTCAATGCTAGCTCAAACTAGTCACCCTACCAAACTGCTCAGTGTTGGTTTACCTGCTGTTTACATGGTAACCAGAGAGATTGCTTCAAAACAAAAATCTGACCTCATCCCCTCTGATGCCCAGTCACACAGTCAAAACCGTTCAATGGGGCACCTGGGTGGCTCAGTGGGTTAAGACCTCTGCCTTCGGCTCAGGTCATGATCTCAGGGTCCTGGGATCAAGGCCCGCATCAGGCTCTCTGCTTAGGGGGAGCCTGCTTCCTCCTCTCTCTCTGCCTGCCTCTCTGCCTACTTGTGATCTCTCTCTCGCTGTGGAATAAATAAATAAAAATCTTAAAAAAAAACAAACAAACATTCAATGGTTCTCTTGTTCCTCAAACAGATTTTAGCCCTCAGCTGGGCCTAAAAGGGCCAATGTGTAATCCATTTAATATAAAAGTTAGTAAATATGCATATACAGTGTTAAAAGTCGTGCCTGGCACAGAGTGGGCCCACCTAGCTAGCCATGTCCAGGAAGAGGAGTGCTACTCCTCAATTCTTTTTGTATTCTCTGCCTCTTCTTCCAGCTTCATTCCAGACTTTCACCACAGTGACCTGTCAGCGGCTCACATGCAGGCCATGCCCTGTGACTCCCAACCTCCTGTGCACGGTTCACTCGTGCTGTAGCTTCATCATCACCCTTTTTCAGAGGAGTCTTTTTGGACTCCCCTCTTCTGAGCCTTTCGCCAGTGCCCACCCTCTCAGGTGGTGTCCTCTCAGCGGTGATCAGTACACCCGAAGAGCTACTCCCAGCAAACACCTGTGGCTTTCTGTCTGCTGGCTTTGGTCCGTCCATGGGAGACATGCCCTACACACAGGCTGGTACTAGAGGAGTGGGGAGCCGTGAATGGGAGCCAGCTCATGTAGGCTTTGGGGCCATGACTTAGAGTCCAGATGTGATTCTGAGTTCAAGGGGAAGCTTGGGAGAGGCAGGATCTGATTACAACTGTCAGAGGTTACCCGGGCTGCTATATGGAACCTAGACTATGAAAGGGCAGGTATGGAAGCAGAGAGAGACCAGGACCAGATGAGAAGTGAGGGCAGTAGAAAGGAATCACAATCACAGGGGAAGTGGCTGTCGTTGGTACAACAGTCAGAGCCTTTAAGTGTCGGGTCGGCTCCAGAACAGCAGCTCACCTGAGAAGGCCCCCAGACGCCTGCTTCATTCAAGGTGGTTCTTGGGAGACAGTAAAAATCTACTCTGTGTGTGTGTGTGTGTGTGTGTGTGTGTGTGTGTGTGTGTGTGTGTGTGTTTGAGAAGTAAGGATGATCATAGAGTCTATAATAGATACACAGTTTATCTGGGGTACTAACATGTTATGATGGGGGGAATTAGGGAAAAGTCTAAAGGAGAGGGGGAATGAGAAAAAGGTTGAGGAAAACTGTTCTAGAATATCAGACAGACTGTAGGCTCCTTCTTCAGACCATTGCGTGGCTCTTAAGCTGGCCTGGAATGGCCCCTGACCTCCTGGACCAATAGTCCTAAAGCTGCCCTGTCACCTTACATTTCCTCATGGCTGTACAGACTCTGACTAATTCACTTTCTCTTTGGGAAGATGGTCTAGTAAGATACGATGGTCTATTTGTAAGTTGGCCTTTCTAAACACAGATACTCCTGTTTGGACACTCCGGAGACAAGCAAGCAAAGGAAGGAAGGTTTGGGTGTTAATTAAGGTAAGGCAAATACAGTGCATCTCGGCGAGATCTTCGGTCCCATAATTAATGTTTCTCTTTGTGCCAAGACTCCATCTACCTCTCATCTGATGAATTCCTATGCTTCTAGAGAGCCCAGGCACAAGTGTCATGAAAATCCAGGGGATGAAAGGATTCCTTCCTTTGAGCATTCAGAGCACCTTACAAAAATAAGAGTAATGTCCCCTCTTTCCTGAGCATTTGTGGTAGGCATTATGCTATATATCTTACCTGAGTTACTTCACTTAATCCTTCCTCTGTTAGTCCCATTTTATAGATAGGAAACTGAGGCTCAGAGAAGAGGAGCTCGCTTGATGTCAGATAGTAATAAAATCAAAGAGAGGAGATTCCACACCCAGCAACCCTTTAGCCTCCAGACTACGCATATACTATTGTATTACTCACTCATGTATTGTAAGCATTAGTTCAGGGGCACCGGGGTGGCTCATTTGGTTAAGCCGCTGCCTTCAGCTCAGGTCATGATCCTGGGATCAAGTCCCGGAATCGAGTCCCACATCGGGCTCCCCGCTCTGCAGGGAGTCTGCTTCTTCCTCTGACCTTCTCCCCTCTCATGCTCTCTCTCACTCACTCTCTTTCTCTCAATAAATAAATAAAATATTTTTTAAAAAAGCATTACTTCACGTGCCTCTTTCCTCTGTTACTCCCAACATAAATTTATGACCCAGGCTAGTGGTCATGAAAAGAGAATGAACTTTACTGTGAAATCCTGTTGTATAACTTTGGGATATATTTACTGAGACTCAGTTTCCTCAACTATAAAACGGAGACAATAAATGCCTACCTAATAGTTTTGTTGTCGAGATAAAATGAGATATAACTTTCAATGTACTTACCACGGTGTCCAGCACATAAAGGCCCCTTAATTAAACAAGTATTGATTGAGGGTCTATGAGATACCAGACCTTAGGATGGACACAGGGGATAAGGAAATAATAAAACAGCTCTGATGGAACTAGCACACTAGGAATTTAATATATTTTGGTTGCTCTCACTTCTTGAGGGCAGGGATTCTAAGTTATTTAACACCAAGTTTTTAGAGTTCAACCATGTATAGAGACAAATAGGCACTCAACAATTTTTTAGTGATGAATGATAGTGGTTTACACAATTTTAGACCCTAAGTATTGGAGATCATGAATGATTGTGTCAGGGTACTGGATTATTGTTTATCAAAATAACTGAAAGTAGAGCACAAGGATACCATGCCCAGACCTGTATGCATTTGATTCACTTAAGCATATGGCTACCACTAAAGGACTCTCAAAATATATTCACATAGCAAAAAGGGACACTATAATCTGAACAGTGTAAAAATAATGAAACATCTAATAATATTTAGGAGGTGGGAAAAGGAAACAGAGAAGAAGTTCCAAAGGTGTCAATCTTTCAAAAAAAGGAAGTCAATTGTTGCTGTCTAAAGAAGAAAATTCATAAAAATAGCAATGTAATTAATGACAGTGACTCCAGCTTTTTAATACTTTTCATAATATGTTAGTCATAGAGTGACATTTTTAAAGAAATAATGTATCTTGAAATGAGGTACATTTATTTGAAGTTTGACTATTCTTTAATTTCATCTCAGTTTTTTATAAATTGGTTAAAAAATTTTAAAAAATTATTTTTGTTATAAACAGCATTTCTATTTATTTTTATAAAACTACTTCTATCTAAATATCCACAAGATAGACAGATACATAGGAATAGATAAATGTCTGAAATTATGCTATCTCTAAGGTTAACAATGGGAACTGCAGTATTTGAGATGATATTTTTTTAAATTATCATCTTTGTAATTTTTTGCCTTATTTGAATTCTTGACAATCAACTTATCTGATTTTTTTCAAAGATTTATTTATTTACTTACTTGAGAGGGAGAGAGAGAAGAAGACTAGCCACTGAGCAGGGAGCCAGATGTGGAACTCAATCCCAGGACCCCAGGATCATGACCTGAGCCAAAGGCAGACACTAAACCAACTGAGCCACCCAGGTACTCCAACATATATGATTTTTTAAAAGTGTGTTTCCCCAAAGTAAAGGGAATATGGAATACAAAATATGATGAGAATATGGATCACTGTTATTTTCTTCTTTATACCTTACTGTATTTTCACATTTCCAAAAATTATTTTTAAAATGGTTTTACCTTAGACTCTACAGTCACGATTATGTTTCTTTCCTTTTAAGTTAGACTCCAAAATAGATAGAAAGTATGTTTTTTACTTCTGCCGATGGTGTCTTTAACACGACTTGAGAACTCAATTTGCAAAGCAGAAAAGACTGGATTCTTTTGAATGCACTTTATGAAAGTAATAACAAACAGAGAACTAAATGAATGGTTACATATATGCTTGCATTTTTTAAGGTTTTTACAAGAAGAGTGAGAGATTATGAAAGAGATGGTGAAAATTGTCATGTTGGACTATATGTCTGATGAAGTCTTTAAGGCCAGGATTTCAAACTAAGTGGTTTTCCTTGTCTGTTCCTGTTTAAGACATGATTATTGAATGTCAACATCTGCTTGCTGTGATAAATGACAAACTAGAATAATCCAATTCTTACTCCTTAATTAAGAATAATAATCTAAAATACACAAATGGTTGCATAGTTATAAAAGGGATGAACTGATACAATATGTCTTAGGGAATAGTGGATAAAACATCTGAGCTACTTGTTTAGGTCTCATAGGAGGTAACATGGTAACATCTTTTTCCTTTATAAAGGTTTGGGGAAAGAGTGGGATTCTGATTTCTTCTATAAAGTAACTCAAGAAATCTATTTAGATTCATGCAGCCTCAAAATTTAGACAGTAGAATTCAGCATCCCCTGGGTTTTGCAGGATTACGTTAATATTACAGAAAGGTTTTTTTTTTTCAAGTCAGTGAAGCAGCTGGATGTGAAACGTTCAATCACTGTCAATAACAACTT
Organism: Spilogale gracilis; assembly: GCA_004023965.1. NCBI lineage: Eukaryota > Metazoa > Chordata > Mammalia > Carnivora > Mephitidae > Spilogale > Spilogale gracilis. The sequence continues at coordinate 53,867 of PITA01007045.1, read as the reverse complement.
AAGGGATAGAAAATAAATTTTTGCTTCTCTTTAAGAAAATGTCTACTCGTAATGATAAGTTATAGCCTATAGGTGTGTTCTTTTCATATAAAGAAAGAAAAATGTTATAAAATCATATTTGTGAAGTGCTTTAACTTCTATTGCATTCTGTCAAGATATGGGTTGGCATTTTTCTAGTCTAGGAGCAGACAAAATTCATAGGGAAAATGATGGGATCTTAGATTTTAAAAAAACTTTGAAATTATCCATTCCATCCCAATTGTGGGTTTTCTCTTTCACCAGAACCTTTGTGAATGACCATCCAGTCTCAACTCAGACTCTTAAATGGCAAACTGTTCTCTAGTCCACAAGGGAACCATGGCTTCAGACAACTCTAAATGTAAAAAAAGTAAAAGTAAAAAAATTCCCTAATCCCGGCCAAAATCCATTTCCATTGATACCTTCCCACTGGTGCTTGCCCTTACTTGTAGAACTTGTAAATCCCACTCCCCTACTGTTCAAGGGTCCTTAAACACCAGAGACATCTTCTCATCCTGACTAAACACCCCCCCAGTCTCTTTAGCAAGCCCTCAGATGGAAGCACTTCCATTCTTTTTTTTTTTTTTTTTTTTTTTTTTTTTTTTTTTTTTTTTTTTTTTTTTTTTTTTTTTTTTTTTTTTTTTTTTTTTTTTTTTTTTTTTTTTTTTTTTTTTTTTTTTTTTTAGCACTTCCATTCTTAAACACCCTGTGCATCATCTGACTGTTCATTAGTGTGTCAATACCTTACTACAAAGCAATGCCCACACTAAAAAAATTAAAAAAAAATTTTCCTCAAAAAAGTGCCAAAAGTTGCTCCAGGATCGCAAATATAATCCCTGCAATGGTCGCTTTAAATCCTTAGATGAACACCTCTTAAATGGCTAGATTCTATCTTACTATCTCTTTGCCTATCTTGAGTGTCAGTTTCCTCTTCACCATGTTTTTCTGCCTTTGCAATTTTGAAGACCATTCTTGAATTACTTTCAGTGGCAAGCCACTGAAACTGATTTGGGCTACCTTAACAAAAATAGAGGCACCTCCAATTTATGAAATTCATGGATTTCTGGTTTCATGAAATCAGAGTAAGAGTAGAAAAGCCAAGAGCAGAAGGCAGAGCCTTTCAGGGCCTCTGGGACAGGGCGCAAAGTCCATCCCCCTGGAGTACTTTCCTGATTGCCACTTAACTCCACTGACTCTTAGTTACTGCCATCCTTCAGTCCTAAACTCTCATTCTTGGGGAAGGGACTCTAATTGGTCCAGCTTGGGTCAGATTACTATCCCTGGTTAAGTAACCCTGACCATGGACATGGTCTTATATATATGAAGCCCATATTTATATATTGGGGTCATTTTCAGAAAAGGAAAATGGATGTAAAGACAGATATCCAAAATCACTGTAATTATCAAAAAGGAAAGTAACATTCAAAGATAATTAATCTGTTTCTTTTTATTTTGCTTGACCCCCAATAAGGCAGATATCAGAATTGGTGTTCACTGCATCAGAAGAGGTCAAAGGCAAGGAGGATAAAAGGAGAAGTAGCCTGAGAATACTTCTGGGTTTTGTTTTCCAAAATCCCAAAGGCTTAGAAGAACATAGGGATTGCTCGAAGGCGGTAATAAAAAAGAATGAAATGTATGCACATGAAGAGCCCTGAAGCAACAGGGAGAATTACCTCCCTCTGGCTGTTGGAAAAGGAGGGAGGGAGAGAGGCTTATGAACCAAGGAGAAGGGAGGAGCAGGCCTTCTTTCCCGGCATTGTCCCCAGGGAGGCCACAGCCCCCTACCCCTACCCCAAAGCTGTTGGGGGGGAGGAATCTAGGCAGAAGGAAGCATAGGAAAGGTCACCAAAAGATTTTTGTGGGCTGAGGATGGCCTGGACACCTGTTAACTGAGCAAGTTATGTGAACAGAAATACAGCACTAGAATGTAACCTGTGTGATGAGATGCCTCGGTGAGCAGAGGGTGTCCTCCGCCAGGGCTGTCGCACTGTGCCAGAGCCCTGGAGCCTGAAGCACTTCTGGGGAACGCTGGGACCCTAAGCAGGACCGAGGGTAAGTCTGCTACCTTTCCGGAAGGAAGAGCCTTGCAGCAAAAAATGAATCTAATTTTTTAAAAAGTGAAGAGATGAATACTTCTTATATTACCGTGTTCATAGATGGAGATTCTCATCTTCTATGCTTGCAGAGATAAGATAGGAGCAAAATAAGAACAAAGGCATTCTGATTCCTGTGAATCCGACCACGTCCTTTTCAAGTAGCAGCATTTTCGCATCATATACTGCTTGTAATATTGAAAGCCCTCTTTTATAAACATTGGTTTAATTTTTTTCTAATCTTCTTACTTATGACCTTAGTTTTCCTGATGTGATTCCCCCGGGTCCACGCCACACCTCTCCGTATGGGTAGTCTCAGACTATATTCCCTTCTCCCCTCTCCTGTGTCTTCTGTCCTTGTTGGATGTGGTTTGAGTGCAAGATCTCAGGCATGCAGTCTGGAGTTGTCAGTTACCTTTCCCTTTTGCTGTGTCATTTGCCCAACTTGTGATTATGATATCAAAATTGTGTTTATCCGTTTAAAAGTATTTATTTTAGTAAGAACTATTCACGTGAGATCTATCCTCTTAACAAATTAAGTGTACAATACAGTACTATTGACCACAGATACAGAATTTTGTTTTTCTTCTTAACAAATTCTGCCTCAGGTAAGGTCTTAAATCTGGCTAATAGTGAGCAACGTGACAGCTACTAACATGTTTTAAGCAAAAAATGGAAAAAATAATAAAGAAGACTGAGGCCCAAAAACCTGAGTCTGAGAGTGGCATCCTGTCCTTTCATTTTTGTAGCTGGCAGGACTGTTACTTCCTGAAAAGAAGCTGAAGGATGTCATAAACAAAGCCCAGGGAGTCAGGTGACCTGGATCTATTCTTGGCTGTGCCACTGACCGTGAGTGACTTTGGGTAAGACACTTTTTTATCTCCCCATCTCAGTTTTCTCCACTGAACAACTAATATATATAAATATATCATCATCATTATCATCATCATCATCATCATCATCACCTACCTAGAGAATAATTTGGGTACCAGAACTATAGAGTAAGAAAGACGATAATGCTGGAGAAAACAGTACGGTTTTGGTTTTTGTTTTCATTTTTCGATCTGCTGCAGTTTTCCTTATGACACTAGGATTATCGAGGAGTTTCAGTTCTTCAAATAATCACAAAAATTAGAATTGATCTATGTTTTCAGAGCTTACAAGGAACCAGGACCAGCTTTAAACAAATCAGAAAGTGACTCTAACACAAGGACAATGCCCCCTGTTACTTGTGGTACATTCTATTCATATATATTTCAGTGGGGATTAGGTGGGTCAGGAAGAAGGCAGCTGGGCTCCTGTAGGTAGAAAGTGGAGGATGCCATGGCAGAGACAGAGATAAAAGGAGATGAGGACATTGGTAAATGGGGACAGGACAGATGCCAATTCTGTAGATGAATTCATTTTCTGCAGACCTGAGGGTTTTTAAAAAATTATTTGCAAAGCTTTCCAAATATGAGCTAGGCCTAGAAAATTTTCTAAAGTGGCTGTCTTTATCTAAAAAGAGAAAGAGTAATCATGTTAATGCCTAAAAAAAGCAACTCTTGCTTTTCACTAAATCCATACCCAGAATACTGCACTATATTTATGGTTTATATTGCTTTGAAAGTTTAACGAATTTCAAATCCAGGAATGTTCTCTGTGGCTTACTAGGGCAGACAGAAGGTGGAATGCAAACCCAACAGGTAGAATAAATACTACCCAGCTTTCATCTAGAGCCCTACCTTTAAGAAAACATATGAACCTCTCTGAGCCCTGAATTGCTCATCTATAGGAAAGATAAAATACAACTTACCCACCACACAGAGGTACCTACCGGCGGATTTGGTAATCAAGGGAGGGAGCTTAAATCTCCAGCATTACCGGTAGGAGGGGAAATCTACTTGCTGCCCGCTGCCCTTTGAATAGACTTTGAGGACATTTTTCTCTAAGTAGAACACCAACAACTTACATGGACTCCATAGCATCATGGTGATAAACAGGCTTTACTAACACCTGCAGGGCTAAGACCCCAGGGAGGGGCCCTCAATCACTGAACAGATCAAAGCAGCAACACATCCCTTGGAAACTGCCATGAAGATTATAGTCACTGCCTCTTGGAACAGAACACATTTAACATAACAATATTTGTCCAATGTAATTACACACAGGAGAAAGATCATTAAGTGCTGTGATCGCAACTGTCATTCCAAAATACTTTCCCCAACCTAGCTCAGCCATCTTTACAACATCAAAGAGCGAAAAGTTGCTCTGTAAGACTAGAAGAAACAGAGACACTGGAAAGAACACTTAGGAAGCACGAGACAGCATAGGGACCATCTATGTGCTGCTCAGAAGGGTCTGCTCCTAGCCACAGAGAATTTCACTGGAACTTCATTTGTCCAAATGTCAATGTTTGGGAAGCATTATGGTTTTCCCAAATTACCACCATGAGCGGATCACCAGAGGGAGCTTCTCTTCCTAAGTGGACAGGTTCCCCCGCCCCACCTCTCTGAAACACCTGTGTTTTTCCTTCCATGTTTCACAGGAGAAATCACTGTAGAAAGCCTCTGAGCCCGCATGAGTGTGGACACCCGAGCAAAAACAAGGCAAGCATACCTGAGAAGGGCAGCCACACACTGCTGTGTTGGGTGGTTTACTAGAGCCTGGTCCTCAGGGCATCTCCTGGTCTCCACTGCTTCTTTCATAGAAACATGCTCTGGAACACTCCTCTGGGCATGACAGCACTAGCACCTTCACCATAGCCATAGAGTGGTGCTTCCTGCCCTACCCTTTGGTCTCATCTCCCTTCCCCACTCCACTTCTGGAGGATCTGCCACTTGTCCGTGAATGCCCAGAGCCTGATGACAAACATGAACATCAAGGTCTTGCCTATCCAACCCTGATTGCTGTATAAGGCCAGAAGGTTCACCACAACACCCAATGCCATCACCAGGGACATTCAAACTGCAGCCCAAGACATTCTCAGACTGCCACTGTCTGTCCTAATGCCACCATCTAAGGATGCTATAAGCCCAACATTTGGAAACCTTTTTTTTTCTTAAAGATTTTATTTATTTATTTGACAGAGAGAGAGATCACAAGTTGGCAGAGAGGCAAGCAGAGAGAGGAAGAAGCAGGCTCCCTGCTGAACAGAGAGCCCGATGCGGGCCTCGATCCCAGGACCCTGAGATCATGACCTGAGCCGAAGGCAGAGGCTTAACCCACTGAACCACCCAGGTGCCCCCACCATTTGGAAATCTTATCAACCAACTGTTCTCTGAACTCAAAAACTGGGTGTATAGTTAGTTCTACCCATTAATGGGTTCTGTCTCCATGGAGATGCCCCCTGCTAAATGCCTGATTGCTTATACCATACAGAGGCCATGTAGATTGCAGAGCTAGGTGCCTTACTCCCACCTATACCACTGTCTCCTGAAATAACTGTTTAACTAGACCAGCTGAGTCCCAGGACAAAGACACTGATTTAATGAGATGGGGCAATGCATTTAAATTTCTCCTTTTCTGCTTTCTCATCCCTATTCCTTTTCTCTCTCTTTCTCTCCCCACCTCCCCCTTTGTAGAGCTCTTATCCTGCAAACCTGAATCTCAGTAGAGCTATATACCAACTTGGCTTTTGATAAATGAAACTTCTTGGGGAAAAGATGAAGTTTCAAAGGACAGAATGAGGAATATCAGAATATGTTACCCCCTTATGCCTCTTTGATATATGTATTAGTATGAGTTAATGGCCATTGAGATCCAGGAAGATACAGTAAAAACTGTAAAAAGAAGAATGCACAAGCTTTCCTTTTGTAAATGAAATGTACATTATAAAGGAAATTTCCATTGTAAAAAGTATCTCCTCCCATGCCAGGAAAAGGAGCATTCTTAATAAATTTTAATAACAGAAAAGGCACAGACTTAAATCTGCATAACACATTTTACTAAGCAACTCTTGTTTAACTATAATTTTCTGGGGCACCTTCCCTTAAGTTGCCTCCCTCACTCAGAAGCCCCAAACTCCCTTCCTTTGGCCTACGATGGTGTTTAAGTGCCTATTCTTGCCACCCTTTGGAGCTATTCACATCTGGGTACTCCCATGATGTACATGTTAATAAACTCTGTTTTCTCTTGTTAAAAAAGAAATTCCTGCCTACCACCATAGCCTGTGACTCAGAAGACCAAGGTAAAAAAAAAAAAAAAGTTTAATTTGAAAGATGTTGCTCTTCACTAAGCATCTATGACACTGCAGAAAGGAGAAATAGGCATAGTCCTAATAGGATGAAACACAATATAGGTCAGTTTTGCTTAAGGTGAGGAAACAGATGAATTGACTCTTAAAAAACAAGAACAAGATCAAAAAACCTACCCAGTTGCCTGCTTCCTGCAGTGGTGAATTACAGAGGTCATTTCCAGGTAATGGTAAGGTGAGGTAAGGCCCAAAGGGAAGACCAACTCCTTGCCTCCAGCCCCCCCAACCCATACATATACCATGGCATCACATCTTCAAAGCCTAAAGAAATACAGAAATACACGTTGTACGGGGGCATGCTTTATATGGAGCCAGAAAACTTGAGAAACCTAAGTGGAAGGGAATGGCCCATTTCCTAGAGCTTTGCTTCTATATGTTGACAAGGTAAGGAGGTTTGTAACCTTCTTTCCATCTTCCTACTTTAGGTAATAATTATGTTACAGGGCATACAGATGACTGCTTTGTCAGCACTTCCGCTCCGATGCTAAACACAGGGATGTTCCAATTCCCTCCCAAGGCCAGCCTGTTGGTGCAAGCTCATATTTACTCCATGGGGATACAATTCCCATGGTTTAGCATCTCTACAAGATCAAGCAAATCAGGTTAATGGTTGTTACTCCGTCAACACACAGGCTGAGACCTGCGGAGAATAAAGCTGATTTTTAACACAGAGACTATGAGCCTCTGAAAATAATGGTTCCTGTTAAAACAAAGTCCTAATAAGAGAGTATGAGTAACCCCCAGACATGATTTACCAAGACTGGAATCACCGTACATTATTAAGTATCTCTGTTGAATTTTCACAATTATACAAGTAAGGTTTTAATTAAAGAAACCATTAAAGGCAAAAATCATCTAATACACACTAATGCCTGGGATCACATGCTCTGAGTCCCAAGATTTAAAATAAAACTGGACTTTGAGTCACCGTATAGGAGTAGGAGAGAAGGATTTCTGAGTCCTCATCATCATATCAAGCTCCAGGCAGCTTATCTTCTTCCTCCTTTGGGGACAACTCCACCAATTTTATGGGGAGCTAGGGAAGAAGTCTAGAATATGAGCTCCACTCCCAGACAATAATAGGACTCACAAGACCCCAGTCCCTTTGTCAAGACATTCTTTCTAGTCAGGATTAAGCCTGTGACCAAGAAACAGATCAATCAGGGTTCTTCTTTAGGATTCACTGTGGAGCTAGCGGAGACCAGAGATACCCTTGGTTTACAGAGCTAGATGGATGTGCATCTATAATCTAAGAAGACACTAAGAGGACAAGGTCTATGATAAGAAATAATAAGGCTAAGAAAGAGAAACAGCAGATATCAAAGACAGAACCAAAAGAGATAGAAACAAAGAGAAATCAAACTGGCAAACTGAAAAATCTTCTTAATCTCAGTACCAGCTTCCTTAGGAAGGCATCAGAGCGTGGTCATGGCTCAGTTATATTAGTCAAAAATGCTCATTTTTGCTTATAACTGTTTCTGCTGGGTTTCCACCCCATACGACAAAAAGGATCCTAACTGATACAATTGACGAGATCCTCTAAATTTCACAGTATCCCCAGAGAGCTGATAAGACTGTTCATCTCTCTTTCAATATAAGAAAACTGAACCACATCAATAATGCTGCCTACACTGGCAAAGAGAAATATCTTATTCTTAGAGAAGAAAAATATTGTAAAACACAAGTTCTTCCATGCTGTTAAGTTAGATTTTCTTCAATTCTCAGGGATGTTTGAAGAAAAGCAGCTTTGCTTCTCCTGGGCAGAAGCCAGTGCATTCACTAGTGATTCTGGAAAAAGCACAATTTACCAAGTCAGAGCACTGAACAGCCAAGCAAAAAGAAGAAGCCTAGAAGGGAGGCCCTCTAACGCTGCATTTTTAATGCATCTGAAGAGTTTGCTAAGCATTTGTGTAGCCTGGTGAGAAAAATGTCTATCCAAACTCGAGTGGCTTCAATCAGTGCTACCCCTCCAAGATGGAGTCCTAGGAGAACCTGAAGACTTGCCTTCCCCCATGAGCATCAGTTTTAAGACCTAAGAGGGAAGGAGAAAGACAACAGGAGGGCGGAATGCACATTTAGGGACAGAACACTAGCCTCCATTAGCTTTGTTGGCAAGTGTTATCAAGAACAATTACCATTCATTCCCACTTACTGTGCCCCAAGAACTATGAATCATTTAACTATATTCTTTCTTTATTCCTTCCAACTTCCCTCATGAGGCAAGTAATAGTATCCCTATTTTAAAAATAAGAAACTAAAGTGCAGGAGAGTAAATGATCTGCCAAAATCACTCAGCTAGTACGTGGTTCATCCAGGATTTGAATTCATGTGACAGGTTTTGGGTTTAACCATTATGATATATTGTCTCCCAATTTTTATCCATTGCTTCCCCTCATTGAGGCCACTGCTCCTTCATCCCTGCAGTGTATCTAAAGGCACTGTATTCATTGGTCCTACTGTCGGGCTATAACCACCACTGGGAAAAAGGAGACTAATGGTTAGATATGTCTGACCAAGACCTGAAACCTCTGAAAACTTTTAAAGCAATATCTTCCATAATGACAGTTAATCTGGCAAGCCACTCTCAGCTGTCCTGCTTTCCCCTCCTGAAAAAGGGTTAATACATCTGAAATTCAAGTGATCTTGTAGTAAGCTCAAGAAGGGCTAAGCAATGGCTGCTGAATCTCAGTCCTGCACTCGTAAGATGCTACCGGCTATAGACAACACAACGTAATTCTCTCTCTCCAGGGACTTGGATCCCCCAAGGTGGCAGGGCCCATGTTGCATATGTGAACATGGATCATACTTTAGTACAGCTGGAGCCACTATCAAAGAAAGTCAGATGCTAAGTTTAAAGGCTTGGATCTGGACATTCCCCTCTCCATGGCTGAAGCAACCATACTGCACAGGCCTGGATCACAGGTCCTGGACTCTGCACTCAGCTCATCAGAGTGTGTGACTGACTGCCAATGTCAAACCCTCCCTAGTCAGCCAACAGTAGTGTGAATGATTAAAGGAAAGGGCTCTCTGTGGCAATCTCAACTGCAAATAAGGATAAGGAAACTCTCCCAATTCACACCCCACTCCCAGCTCCTTGGCCTTAAGTTAAATGAGGACTTGGCTCTGTCCCGCCTTAGGGGACAAGGGCACTGCGTGTTATTTAGGGGAGTCAACACTTACATGCCCGAATAGTCTGCCTTTGCAGAACTTGAAGAGCTCTGATGGAGGAAGAGAAATGTTGATCGTGATGGTCCTGGTGAAGATGTTGATGAAAGAAGAAAACGGTGATGGTGAATGTCACCTACAAATATAAGCACAAAGCAGCAAGAGGTATCTTTCTAGTCATTGCCAATCACCATCATGAAGCAGCTTCCGTTCCCAAAACAACCCCAATAAGGTATTCCCGCTGTGAACTAAACACGTCCAGCTTCAAAACGAAGCGCTGCATCCCTCCCTTCCCCGCCCGCCCTGCTACCCTTCCTGTGCCAAGCTGGGAAGGAGACTGCACTGGCAGGTCACAGGCGCCGGGACCTGAGAGTTAACGACAGTTCTGTACTGAGGAGCGTTAGGGTGACCCGGGAAGCCCCATTCACGTACTTCGGAACCGCTTGGTTGGGGGAGCTTGAGGGACGCACACCAAAGGGGAGAAAGATAAGGTAGAGGGGCAAACAGATTTGATGCCTCTTTCCGAGAGCCCTGAGGCCCCGAGGCGGGAGCAGGCAGCTTGTGGTCGGGAGGAAGAAGAGGCGGAGCAGATCGCCCGCAGGACAGACAAGGCTCGCTTTACCTGACCAAGTGCAGCAGCCAGCCGTAGCCGCTGCAGCGAAGATGCTGCGCTGGAGTCCAGAGCCAGAGCCCAAGCCACCGCGGCGCTAGCCTTCGCCGAGGCCCCACCCCTGCCCCGTCCCCTGCCCCGAGATCCCGCCTCCCTAGCACGCGCCAGCCGGGCGAGCTGTTTGGGGGCGGTGAGCCGTGGACTGATCGGCAGGGCTTTCGACCAATGGAAATGGGCAGCGGCGCCCGGGGCGGGCAGATGGCGAGGAGGAGCGGGAAGGGACGACGCCCAATCAGCAGCTGAGCCGCTGGGCCTGGCCAGGGCGCGGTGAGGTTATTGGGCAACTCAAGCCCTGGCGGCTGGGTTGGAGGCTGTGTTCCTTAGGCTAGGTCAAAGGTGGACAGCCACGGCAACAGCCAATCCCCGGCTCTGTGCCCCCCAGCTCCTGGGCTCCCCGGCCCTCTCTGAGCGCATGCTCCGGACTGGCTCGGAGCGAAGCGGGGTAGGGGGGCAGGTCTGTTCCCACGATTCCCAGGGTTCCCATGCCTTGGAGACCCCTCAGGGCTGTGCCGCACCAGTGGTCGGGTCAGCGCCCCCTGCCCCTGCACGCCCAGTAGCCATTTTCGGTAATAAGTGCTTAAAGGAGCAAAGGAGGAAAACTCAAGGAACAGAATCCTCATGTAAATCCAAACCCTCCTGTTACTTTCCCCACACCCCAATGCGGTCTTTAAATAACTCTTTAACCAGACTAACTGACAGATAAATTACTCTGACTACTCATAGTTAGGGCTGAAACTTCAAGCCAAAAAAAAAAAAAAAGATATAGGGCCTCGGCGACCCGGGGAAAGGAGGACTGAGTCTGGACATCAAGAGGGTGGGCCTCACAATGAAGGCTACCTGCTTGCTGGAAAACCACAGTTCAAGATTATGTTGCCCCTCTTTCTGTGACGGTGAGTCAGTGTACATTTGATGCCAAGGTAAACTATTTTGTCCCCCAAATAAGTGTCCAATCATTATTGGGAAGAACAGCCTTCAAACCTTTCATAAGAGGATTTGAGGTCTTAATGATATGGTGATTTGGTCTGTAATTTGAGTGGCATTTCCATCTGTTCCAAGTAGGTAGGCAAAAAAGGGCATTGCCTTTAATCTGCTCCCTGTTGAGTGCAAATTTTGTCTATCCATTACTTAAGAAATCTATCCTGAACAGATTCTGGTTTCAAATAATAAATAAGCAAGAAAAAAATAGGAAACTATTTTAAAGTAATTTTTCTCTCAATTTTTTTTCTAGAAATAATAACTGATGGAAACTCTGAATTATTCCTACTTTTAATATTACCAAACACTGGTAGGCACTTTATATGTAATTATCTCATTCAATCCACATTATCTACCTTGTGTAAATTCTGCCTTATTGATTGGAAAACAGAGCTCAGTGAGGTCAAGTAGTTGTCCCAGGGTCACATAATTAGAAGCAGAGTCAACACTAGGTCAATATTTCTGTTTAAAGCCCATCATTATCAATTAAAAAAAGAACAAGCAGCAATAATACAACTCATCTTTGAAGTTTTGTTTGTTTCTCACGCCAAAAACTATCCTAGAGGGACTCAGTTCCCATGATATTGACTACTTAAAACTGTGGTTTCAAAAACACTTCTAAGAGTGAAACATCACCTCTGCAATGTGTTAAGAGCAATTGCAAGTCAGTTTTGCTCATACAGAGGAGATGTAATTTGATATTGATGGGAAGTAAGTACATTTTTCCAGGGCATGAGTCTAACTAGTTTATAATTGTTGTAGGAATATTTTAAAGTAAACCAACAAAATGACATCGTGGCTATAAGAGCTTAGTCCTAGAGAGAAAAAGAATGGATAATAACCCAAAACAGCTCTCTGAACAGTCATGAATCATATGCTGACCTTTATTCAATAATGTACTAGTTCTAAGCTTAAGGAGGAATATGTAAGAGGTAGTTTAAAGAGAAAGGGGAAGAAGAAAAGTATTTTCTCAAAGAGGCTATTTATAAAAACAAAATATAAATAAGCTAAAGGTTGCAGATCAATGCAAAGGTATACACTAATTAACAGGTTACTGGCTTAGGCATTTAGGGTTGCTTGTGCTGCTCATTTAATACATACTTACTAAGGGCCTAATACATGTTGGTTGCTGTACTAGACTCTGGGGGTATTCATTTCAATAAAACCCATTTCCTGACCTTGATGAAACACGGCCAGGTGAGGACACAAATCTGGATCAGGCTTGAAGCGATCACTTTATAAACATAATCTGGTCTTCTTAGCCACCCAGCATGGCTGTATTTTCCCCATTTCACAGATGAGGAAACTGAGCCTAGAAAGAATAATAACTCGAGTCTGCACGGTTAAGGAAAAGTCTTAATGCCAACTCCTTTGACTTAGAAGCCCCCATTATTGCAGTACACTGTGCTTCCTTCCCACGGAAAGAAGCAAGCGATCTCTTGTAATCTAAACAGAAATGCACACCTCTTAAAATATATGATGCAATGCCTATGAATTTTAAAATACTGAATTCAGCCCATTTGCTTATCAAAGTATCCTACTTTGTAAATGGAACCAAGAAAACATAAAAGATGGTTCTGGCCATCGACTTGTGGTTTACCTTTTCACCCTGGCACTGCCTTGCATATGTAAGTGATCTGCTTTGGTCTGAAATCTCTGTCTTCCCCGAGGTGAGTGATTTCAGCATGTGACCTCGAAAATCAGATGTATTTAAAAATGAAGCAGGTTAACCAGGCGCAGAGGGGGGGAAAAAAACAAACCCACAAACATTTGGTAGTTCCATTTGGAAGAAGAACTCCAGTCCAGGCAGGGAAAAGGGATAGGACGTGGCAGGTGGCCTCGTCTGTGGTAGCTGAGTCTCACCTTCCCATTACATGACCAGTCAGAAACAAGGAGTTCTTTGACTCAAGAGCTGATGCCAGGGAACAGCATTCTGGAGACCCTGGGTATGGATGTCAGGGAGATCCCAGCTGGAGTAAACATGGGGACTAGACACTCAAAGTGAATTCTGGGAGTGTGAAGAGAGCATGGATAGGAAGAGCACCCCTGTGAGTATTCCCAGGGAAGGTCTATGCTCTGACGGGATATGCCCACATAAATAATTCTAGAAAGGGCTCAACAGTTCATCTCACTTAATAGTTCTGTCCCCAGCCCAAATCACCTTAACTAATCTGGACCTCAGTGTATTATCTATCACAGGCACAGGATAACAAAGTTATCCCAGAACGCCTGCCACAGGACCACTATTGTTCGTGTTCTTCTTTGTTCCTACTGAGCTAAATTAATACACGCAGCGTTCTCCGGGATAGATTCTGTATTTATTTCAACCCCTAAACAAACAATCTGTGGATGAGAAACACTGTCCATAGGAGGCAGTTCAACAGAAAACCAATGATCACATCCCTCTGAAATGTAGGACACTGGGAGCAAACCTAATCTCCAAGATATTTCCCCCTCATTTGCCCTCAGCTGTGTAATCAGCTTTTCATCTCAACGACAGATGAATGCAACTTGCCTGCTGCCATATTTGTCCTAATATAGAGGCTATCCTATCAATAGCTTCTCGTCACCCACAAATTTCCTGAAAATACTTAATGGCAAAATTCTGATCTTCACAGCATATCCGGGGATCTAAAACACAGAAAAACCAAGGCTTTGTGCCGTGGCTTGGTCACTAATGTGGGCTCACCGCCTGAGAAGAGACAAATCAGGCCATGGGAAAACTCAGAACTTAAAGAACAATAGAAAATACTGACTCAAGTCACCAGAATGAGACTTCTTCAGAGTGAGGGGGCTCAGTCTCTTCTGAAGCACATCCTTATTTATTTATTCTCCAACTCCTTCCAAAAAGGTTTTGAAATGACAGATTATGCTTTAACACTGCAGTGTGTAGGTGAACATTGTGGAGGCTGGTAAAATGTTTGCAGACTTGACAAGATTTTTTTTTTTGACTTGCCTACAGAAGTATTAAAAATATCTTAAAGGCCACCTGAAGCACCATATGGAGGAATTACTCTCACTCAGCTACAGTCATAATTGCATTTATGCTGTCAGATTATAGGAAGAAAGCAAGGACTTGAGTCTCAAGCTGAAACCATTGAATCACTTATTAGTCACTGAAGAAGCTGAGGTCTGGCTCAACAGGAAATGTTATAATGACTATAGTTCTCTCTGTATAGGGAAGTGGAGGGCAATGATGCGTGAGCGTTTACGCTGGAGATATCTCCTCAGACACAGCAGAACTCGGACTCAGGAAAATCCCACTTTCTGACCATTAGCTGGCAAGGCAGGCTGATATGCAGCGTTGTTAGAGGGTCTTTTGCTAAAGGCCCCCCCAGGCTATACCCACCCCCTCCCCAAGGGCAGGAGGGAGATACTAACTAGCAGGAGTCAATCAACTGCTTTGTGGCCAGTAACCCAAAGGTGATGGGCAGGGAAGAGTTAGTTACCCCATCTGGGGCAGAGTTTCAGATAATGCAGCCTAATCGTATTGCATGGCATTAGCTAGTCTCTGAAGGTAGCAGTCAGAAGAATCAGTGCCAAAGGCAGTAGGCTCTGCAGAGAACAGCTGGAGCCTCAAAGGAAAGGAAAAGCTTTTTTTTTATGATTTTCTTCTTATTATAAAAGCATCACATGATCATTGCAAAGTGAAAAAGATGAAGAGGAACAGAGAAGAAAATAAAAATTGATGGTAATCTCACTATTCATTTATTTAATCAGCAAGTATTTCTTGAGCTTCTCCTATATACCAGCCCCTTTTTTAGGCACTGGGTTTGGAAAGGTGAACATAAATGTGCTCTTTTGGAGCTTACAGTGCACAAAGGGGGACAGATGAATAATACAGTCACACAAAGGAGAGTATCATGATCTACTAGACTGAGTACTACACAGAAAGGAATGTAGTCCGTAAAAGCAGGATATAAGGAAACCTATCCAGACTTAGGGGGCAGAGGCAGAGAAGTGGTATCTGAGAAGGCTTCCTGAGGAAGTGACCCTTCACCTGATACCTGAGAGATGAGCTGGAATTGATTAATCAGAAAAGGGATGCATAGTGACCCCAAAATAAATAAATATATAAATAAAACAGAAAGAAAGATATTGCACAAGCTCCCCGGCAGAAGGGAACGTGGGGTGTGTTGAAGAACTGGGAGAAACTGGCATGAGTAGTGACTAGACTCAGAGCTGGAAGGAGAGGGTGGGATAGGAGACTTGAGCGGTAGGCAGAGCCAGATGGTTGACCTCCATACAAGTCCTTCAGATATTTATGTATATGTGTACATAATATGTGTATATACGTACAACATGTGTATATATAAGGTGTGCATGCACGTGCCTGTGTGTGTGCATAATTTAATCATTACCATCAAACTGCCACATTTCCCTCCAGAAAGTATGCCCAGTCTGTACTCTTGCACCATAAGCGTGTAAATTTCACTTCCTCTTCAATAGCACTCATTATCTTTTTTTAAACTTCAGTGTTCAATGAGAAAAAAGCGTATTATTTAAGTTTTTATTTAACAGCAAATGTATATTTTCACTTGCTTCACAGAGAACAGGATCATCTCAATGAAATATGTACAGTATTGTTAGTGTCAGTCAAAGACAGCTGAAATAGCCCGTCCATTAGAGATACCTCTTGCAAAGATTCAGCCTGGATACCGTTCCCTCATTCCTCATCCTTGAGCTAAGGCATTAAAATATGAAAACAATTCATCAAATTTGTGTTAGCCATTAGTTTTAGTTTATATTAATGCATGATATGAATTTCCTCCTGGCCAATCATACAGAACAGGCCAGAGGGAAATAGAGAAGTCAGCAAAGATTTGTTTGAAAGAAGAGAGTCAGATCTGGGATTACTGGGAAGTGGGCCAATTTGAAGGAGGTAACTAATAGTGGGGCTCAGAGCAAGGACCTCATGAGGAGGCTTCATGCCAAGAAGCAAGGGATGACCAGTGAGAGAGTGGGGGAGTAGAGAGAGACATCTGAACACAGGTTTGACAGCTTTACCGTTCAGCCTCGGGAGGGCTGTGTTCATTTTCATGTGTCATCTGCAAAAACTCACTGGTCTTCCTTTTATCCTCACTTGACTCCCTTCTGCACAAACAGATCTTGATCCCTGAAGATCAAGACTGTGAGTGAGGGTGTGTGAGGACTGCAGAGGCTTATGCCCAAGTTACATGTGGTCTATGCAGCATCCCCTAGAACTGAAATTTGCATCTCTGGGGAGGTCTGTGGGGGTATGGGAATGGGGCAGGGAAGTTTTCCTATTTCTACCCACTGGTACACACCAGGATCTTGATAGCAACAGTCAGGAGAGAGTGCAGAAAGCTCACCACAACAACACTGGAGTATTTTAACTTGAGAACTTTAAGAAACTATGAATCAAGAAAGATTGAAAGCACATCACACCTTGAGTTCTGTGTACATTTTATTGTGTAACCTATATGCCATAAACTATAAATATTAGATAAAGTGTGTTTCCTAGATAAATGTCCATTTCCAGCTGACCAAAGAGGCTGGGGGAGGTTGACTGTTCTGGTCAATGCTGGATTCCTCTTGTTTTGTCTGGTTCTTGTTCTGTAAATGAACTTCTATGGGTCTCAGCTCCATATTTAATGACATGTACAAGTCCAGCTTCATGAGTCTGTAACCTGGGTGGTCACTTAGGACCCTGAGAGTGGAAGATCCCACACTTTGTTTAGTGTTCTCTAGACCCTGTCTTGAAATTCGTAATGACTTTTCAACGAGAGAGCTTGCTTCCTGACTTTGCACCAGATCCCCCAAATCTTATAGCTGATCCTAGTCACATCCTGTTTCCAAGACTCTTGTTTCCAGTATTGAAATGTTTTAGAGATTCCACAGTATTATATTTTGGTTAGGAGACTATGTTTGAGGGCACTTGGGTGGCTCAGAGGGTTAAGCCTCTGCCTTCCGCTCAGATCAGGATCTCAGAGTCCTTGGATCCAGGCCCACATTTGGGCTCTCTGTTCAGCAGGGACCCTGCTTCCCCTTCTCTCTGCCTGACTCTCTGCCTACCTGTGATCTATCTCTCTGTCAAATAAATAAATAAAGTATTTTTAAAAAATGGTCCTTGAATAGAGGTACTTGGATTGAGGGCTAAGTAGAAATCAAGAGAGATTCCATTAGCTACTTTGGAAGTTTCTCATAAGGAAAAGGAAGCTGTTAAGGTTTGTGGCACATTTATGTGTAGATCACTTATATAGACAATTCTCTAGACCTTCAGGTACCCCCTTACTCAATTATTAATATTTCCCATCTCTTCATTGCTGGGCTGTGAGTGCTTTAATATTAATTATATCATTTAATTTTTATCACCTCTTTAAGATTTTATTTATTTATTTATTTATTTGACAGAAAGAGATCACAAGTAGGCAGAGAGGCAGGCAGAGAGAGAAGAGGAAGCAGTCTCCCTGCTGAGCAGAGAGCTGGACGTGGGCCTTGATCCCAGGACCCTGAGATCATGACCTGAGCCGGAGGCAGTGGCTTTAACCCACTGAGCCACCCAGGCACCCATTATCAATGCTTTAAAACTCTGAGATAAGGCCACTAAGACTAGAGCAGATGTCTTTTATTTTAAGATCGGGGTTCGAGCCACCACACCCCAACTACCCCCAAACAAGTTCCCACACATTGGGCCAAGGTTCTTTGGATTTTTCTCTTAGGTGCTAATCCTGCTTTTTTAGGGGCCAGAGCACATATTAAAGTCCTTCCAGATTGCTCTCTTCTGGATTGTGCTTACTGCTTTAGTAACTCAGCTTCACCTCAGATTACCCAATTCACTCATCAACAGATACCACTCCTACTTACCGGATTTTTGGATGGATTCCACAGCAGGCCTTCCTTAGGCCAAGCTGTTCAGCTAAGTTTTTCTCATTTAATACGGAAGCATCTAATGTGTGGATGCTGGAGTCATGTGAGGTGTCAGGATGCTCCTGGCCAGAAAGAAGACAATGCTAACTGCTGAGCTGGAACCTCTGATTCCCTGCGGAGAAGGGAAAACAGGAGCAACAGCAAGGCACAGCTAGTGGAAATCTGATTCTCCTGCCCATGCACACTTGTCACAGGGCACTGCCATTTTTAAGCCCTCAGGTGGCTTCTCTTTCTCTTACAGAGTGTATTCCGCTCATACTGACAGGCCAGCTGTTTTACTAAATGTGATTCTTAACAGAAACACAATTATTTTTGTGGCACCATCTCTTAAGTATTATGCCTCAAAGGATTAAAACAAAACCAAACGAGTTCACACCTGGAGTAGAGGTAGGACTAAGGTGACCAGATGTTTCTGTTCGTCACTGGATTTGTTATCTTCCCTCATCGTCTCCCCATCTGGCACCGTGCTGGCAGAGAAACTCACTGGCTCATGGCCAGGACGCACATGATTTGAATAACCCTGTCTTACACAATTCCAGAATATGAGAAGGAGAGAAGAGATTAATCCATAAAAGATAGTCTTCACCCTCGGAATTTCCTTTCCTTTATTTTAGGGATTTACATATCATCGGTTTAAGGTAGCTTTCTGCAGTTCATTTTATATGAAACAAGGATAGGGACTTAGGACACTATCTTGGTATAAATATATTTACATTCAAGAAAACAGGAGAGGTGGAGGGGTTTATTAGGTTCTCAAAGGAAGCTCCTTCTTATTTATTTATTTATTTATTTATTTTCTAAAGCAATTTCCCTCAATAAGCTAATTGGTTTATCTTTGGCAAATTACAGAGATTAAGCAAACATAAAAAGAGTTCTTATAATCCGAGTTCTTGAAAGAAATGGCTGGGGAGGCTCATATGTTTTTTAAAAAACCTACATCAACAATTGGCCTTTACATAAAGTTAATCACAAGCTGAAATTTCCTAAAAATAAACCTCTCATGTATGTATAGATACAAAGTCTCACCATTGAACTTTTACCAGTAGGCAAAAGTTTTCATTCTAATTTTAAAATTTCTTAATTTATTTTTTTAAGATTTTATTTTTAAGTAATCTCCACCTCCACCATAGGGCTCGCACTTAACAATCCTAAGACCTAGGGTCATATGCTCTGCCAACTGAGCCAGTCAGGCACCCCCAGAAGTTTTTATTTTGATAGTCAGGGTCACTCCATCTTCCTCTCCCTTTATCCTCATGATGACGTCTCTCAGGGAAAAGACTGCAATTTTTAACTCTCAAGAACCTGGGATCGGCCTAGAGATAAACCTAGGGAAATTGTCCCTCCAGCCCTAATGCCTAAGGGCATCTAATCACACCCACAATCTGTGTCCCAGCTGAGGTAGCAAGTCCAGTTGAAATTTAAGTCAGGTGTCCCACATCCTTCACAGACCAGATTCTGGAGGTGGCCCCAACTTGCTAACCTGAAACAAAGTCACTTGGGTCAGAATGAAACATTTAAAAGAACACTTGTGCCATAATTTGACTCAACTGAGTGGAGCTCGGCTCAATTCTGTGTTGTTTTTGTGCTTCGCTTCCTTTTCTGAGAAAATGTTTTGTCAATTGTAGTTAAAAAGAAAAACCCTGAGTAACTTTAGATTAGTAATTATGGATTGTATTAAGGTATAGACCCTGAACATTTGCTTAAGATGGAGGGAGGATTAGGGAGGGACAATCTTATGATGTTAACAAAACCATTTCCCAGTACCTCCAGAACTGATGTTCTCAACCAGGGAGCTTGAGAAAATGGCCTCTCAATTAAGATTAATGTCAGAGCACATAAAAGATAATGGTTTCATTGAATTTTTAATTGTAAGGAAGCTCCTCTTCGGTTGGGAACAAGAAAAAGTAACAGATGAGGCCAATTTATAAGAGCAGAATGGAGAGGATCCTTTACATCTTGTGAAGTTGGAGAGGAAGTCCAAGAAAAAGGAGCTAGTGGTTGAGTTATAAAAGTGTTGTGTATGTTTTTATAAAACCTTCAGATTAGATCATAGATCATAAAAGATCTTATTTTAGTTGTCCGGGGAAGTCATTTTTGTCTATTCCCTTGACTTTGGAATCACTCTGGAAGCTTTTTTTTTTCTAGTTTTGTATTTCCAGTTGTCTCCCTTTGACTTTTTTGGTAAATGGTGTATGATGAAGATTTACCATCTTAGCCACATTTGTAGTTCTTTCTCTGCACCTCACACTCATTGTGTTTTCAGAAATGGGGCTATATTTGGTGTCATTGAGCCATTTCATCGTGTGTTCTATGGTTAGCGAGCCCTCTTGCTCAACTCTAGACCCCCAAAACTAAAATCAAGAATAGACAAGACTGCTTAACTCATGCTCTAGCTAAAACCCACTGTGCTCATTTCTTACTGCACTTTCTTGAGGCATTGACAGCGATGTTTTGCAGTAACCAGAACTTTCCATCTTCCAGACCATAAAAGTCCTGATAGCAACAGAATGCCTAGATCACGACCCTCACATATCTCCTTCCCTGCCAATGATCATGGCCTGGACACATACCAGTCCCCTACCAATGATCACGAGCTTCCTGCCTACTCACTTGTATATACTCCCTGAAGCTCTCTTGTAACACTCTGAGTGCCCATCTTGTCAGTGGAGAAATTGGTTATGCCACCTCCCCCAGCACCTGGCACTAGAAATAAATTTCTCCCTTTCTCTTTCCCAAACCCTCATCTGCTGATTTATCGGCTTCTTTGCAGTGAGTTTACCCGAGTTCATTCAGCACCGGTGTTGGCACACCCAGGCAGGACCAGTGGTCTCAATTTGTCCCGCCCGCTCCGGGTTTCCAGGATGGAGCAGTTGGCCTTGGCATCTCCAGGACTCGCCCGCTCATTTCCTGAGTTAGCAGCTGTGACAACTCATTCCATAACACCACTTCCATATTTCATACTTACACAGTATTAGAAAGAATAATTTTCTATAACAAATTTATTCAAAGACTTCTAGTTCTTATTTCTTTGCATTTTATCTATAAGTAAGTCAAACACTCCAGAGTTTTCCTTTTGCTGGAGCTTGCTATCAAGTCTCTTGGTGCTAGTGAGGTATCCGTGCCCTGACAGTAGATCTTGGACTCCACCATTTACCTTCCCAGAATTTTAACTAGGATTCAACTTAATCATGTATCATGGTCATCAGTTGTGGCTAGTAATTGTTGAAAACCCACAATCTGCCAGACTCTACCCTGGCTGGACAAGGCCGTCTGCTCGGTACATATCTGGGTGTCTTAAGAATGCAAGGTTCTGACCCCTCTTTGGCCAGGCTATTTCAGAGTTGTGTTAACAGCAAGTAACCTTGAGGTGGGAGCAGTGTCTCCCCCTGGGCAAACAGCAGGCTTGCTTCTGCTTACAAAGCAGTGATAAATCCCCACACTTAGTGTTCCTCTCCTGTAGTTCAACCTAAGGTGTGTGTGCATGTCTATCGCAGGCCTTGTGTTGCTCCCATGAGACTTGGGACTAGAGAGATCCAGTGCAAATGAGTGTGAGACTCTGACTACTCCTTTTGCTGTGAGTCCTGAAGTTCTTTGTTTCTGGCCCAGGAGTCCATGTCTTCTGCCAGCATCCTGTGGCGGGCTAACTTGTTAGCTCATAAGTAGAATACAATTATACACCCAGCGTGCAGAGTTCCTGACAAAGTTTTGTATGTTGACTATTACCTTTAATCCTCACAAAGCCCTCGTGAAATCCTTATCCTTCCCCTTTTCGGTCTTTCATCACTAAGCCTGGATCCCACTGTCCATTCTCTTGTCAGTACCTCTGCTCCTTATGCTTTCCCTGCAACCACCAGGTAAAACCCACAAAGCCAGATCAATCCCAGTTAACCTTCTCTACACCTGTGATGTAGAGAGCAGCCCCTTCCTCCATAGTCACTGCGATTCACAACACACAGTCTTAGCTGAGCCATCCATGACTTCTGTTTGCTTGTCCCTGGCAACCTCACCTCCCATTTACCTCAGAGGCCAAACTTCATTCTTTCCTCAAAGTGCCCCCTCTGTCTCCTTGACTTCAGTGTCCTATTTCCTAGAAAGCATAGAAATTCCCAGGAAGTAACTCCATCAGCTCCCCTACACACAGACCCTTAATGGCAATTTATGAACATGGTCCCCATAACCTCTTTCCTTAAAAACTTTAACTGTTCACGTCAAATGCGTCCTCTCCCAAACCATGCATTTGATAGTCTCTGTCCATCTACAAGAAGTCCAATTATGCTTGTATTCCCCTCAGCTATAAACATTCTTGAATCTGTAGCCAGAAAACCAAAACCTTTCCTCAAGTCTCTCCGGGAGGTTGTACACTTGAACCTAATGTAACGCTGTGTGCTCAACTATACTTCTGCTTTGTTTTTCTCAGATTTTATTTATTTATTTGGCAGAGAGAGAGAGAGAGAGAGAGAGAGAGAGAGAGAGAGAGAACGTGCACAAGCAGAGGGAGTAGGAGAGGGAGAAGCAGGCTCCCCGTGGGGCAGGGAGCCCAATTTGGAGCTTGATCCCAGGACCCTAGGATCACTACCAGAGCTGAAGGCAGACTTTTCTTAACCAACAGAGCTACCCAGGCGCCCCAAATATACTTCAATTAAAAAAAAACCTCCTCTAGGATCTCTTCCTCTGTTTCTTTTCCAGCCAACAGCACTCAACACTTCCACTTCTCCAGGCTTCTCATCCACTGTGTCACAGAAATGCTTTGGCAAAATTCAACTAAGATCTGCTCACTGTCTAGTCCAGCAGATCACTTTCTTCTCCACACATCTGAGTCAGAGACCAAAATTGACCAGGACCAGGGAAGAGGAAGGCTGGGTGGTTCTGTCCTTTTTGAGGGACAGCTGGGTGAATGTCACCTCTCAGAGAACAGCCATGAGAATCAATACCCTGTTCTCATGTTCTTCTCTCTTTATCAGGTGCTCCACATTGGTTGGTCCTATCTGAAAACAGGGGAACTCTGGATGCAGTCCCTACAAGCCACCCTCCAGACAGGTAGGAATGGGTGATGGTTGGCTGAGAGGGCAGGGGGAGGGCAAACAGTACAACCTGGCACAGCATACTGTCTGAGAAAACTGTCTGAGAAGATTGTCACAATAGGTTTTCAAATCTTTAGTAAACAACCTAAATTCTTGCCTTGGGAACAAGAAAAGAGAAGGCGGCATATATGGTAATTAAAATACAGCACAGAACCTAAAATTACAGATGAAATAAATTAGATCTTCTCCATGAACACAGGCAGAAGCACTGCTTACATTTTAAGACGTTTTTAAATCTTTTTAAAAAAGATTTTATATTTATTTGACAGAGAGAGAGAGATCACAAATAGGCAGAGAGGCAGGCAGAGAGAGAGGAGGAAGCAGGCTCCCTACTGAGCAGAGAGCCTGGTGCGGGCCTCGATCCCAGGACCCTGAGATCATGACCTGAGCCAAAGGCAGAGGCTTTAACCCACTGAGCCACCCAGGTACCCTTAAGATGTTTTTAAATCATGCAATAGTAGTGTTATTCTTAAATGATCATAAGATGCCAAAGTTAACTCTGGTAAGAGGTGACATTTGAAGAGGCTAGTGAATTAATAGGTTATTTGTAATAAATGACTATCAAACAGGGTAATTGTTGGATAATTTGCTATGTAAGGAAGAATAGAGCAAAATCTTCTTTTTGGTTTGAGGTTAATTCACTTGGGTCATTTGGGGATATTTTTATTGTGTGCTTGCGTGTCCTGGGGAAGTGTATAGATAGCATTGAAATCACCATTTTAATTTTCTTAAAAACTTAGATATTTATCTTAAAGGGTAAGAATCAAATATTCCTTGGCTCCATGGCTTCCCTTGGCTGTACTCTGCATTCAATCATTTGGCAACCCCTTTCCCCGTGATGTCGGCCAAGGGCAGACACCAGATGTAAGATTGGAAAGGACTTTTGACAGTCACCGAGTTTGACACCAAGATTTTACAGACAAAGCTAAAATCCAGAGGTGGCGTAGGAATGACTCAAGGCAAAGCAGCAATTGTTAAGAGAGATTAAACAATTCGAGTTCCAATAACACTTAATAATACGTTTGCTGTCATTACTATATCTCCAACTTTGCATGGGGTCACTCAAAATGTGGAGCAAGTCTTCCCTTACGTATTGATCCATTGCCCAGAGGCTCATTCATCTGGAAGCATCGTGGAGAGAAGCATACATCACAGTGCTGAGCATTCAGGCATCATGGTCAGAACTGGTCTCTGACCCAATAGCATGTGAGCTCTTGGGCAAGCCCTTTTTTCCATCTGGGCTTAAATTTTCCCTTCTGCAAAAAAAGTGGCGGGGTGAGGAGGGGAAGAGGAAAGCTAGAACAAAAGATTCCCAAGGCCTCATTCATATCTAATTTTGTATAAGTGCATAAACTAAAATTTGTGTGACTGTTAAGGAAATTTGCTTTATGAAAATAAAGATGTGGTTGTCTTATATGTGGAGGACATTTTAAATCTCTCTATAGATATTCAAGGAGATTTCTAAGAATTACAGTTTATCATCTAGGTAGATTTCATTCTTATTTCTAAAAGAGGGACACTTACTGAACTTTAAAAACATCGGATTGGGATCACCAAAGATAAATTCTACTTCCAAAATAAACACATTTTCACTCAGATTTTAGTGACTTCCCCCCTCTCCCCAGGTTTAAGAGAGAAGGAACTGGCTCTGAATTAATTATGTCTATTTTTTTTTAAAGATTTTATTTATTTGACAGAGAGAAACACAGCCAGAGAGGGAACACAAGCAGGGGGAGTGAGAGAGGGAGAAGCAGGCTTCCCGCCGAGCAGGGAGCCCGATGTGGGACTCGATCCCAGGTCGCTGGGATCATGACCTGAGCCGAAGGCAGCGGCTTAACCAACTGAGCCACCCAGGCGCCCCTAATTATGTCTATTTTAAAATATTGGGAAGAAAATGGTAGAAAGAATTGTGTGTCCAGGTCCTCCAAGAAGCAGACACTAAGATGTGATCAAACATGCAAAAGTATTATTAGGTGACATGCCTATGAGAAAAAAATGAGGAGGGATCCAGAAAAGTCTGGGAGAACAATCAGACAATGATGCCAGTTTGACCACAACTAAAGGAATAGGGGAAGGAAAATTGGGTGAAAGGATCCTAGACTGCCAGGCAGCCCAAGGAAGGTTCTGCAAGGACATCTGGAGTCCTTGAACCAACCTTGGCCATGAGAACAGCCCTATCTCCAGGAACAGACTTGCTTTAGTATTCCTCTTATGTGCAGGAAAAGGGGGGAAAGTATGGAAATCCGTTCAGAGCTTGGGTCCTTGACTTATTAAGTTCCCTTAATTAAGGTCTTTCAGGCACATTCTCAAGGCCTCCACAAATTTTTATTCCTTTGGCTTTGCAGTATTTCAGGAAGTGTTGACTCTAGGTCCCAGTCATTTTTCCGGGCATTCTCCTACAGGTGTGCCATGGAAAGAATATGAATTCTAATTCCATAATTTCCACTTAACCTTCTGGAAGTAACTTTTTCCATGTGTAATGTTGACTTTCCTCATTGGCCTATTTTTTTTTTTTAAAGATTTTGTTTATTTGACAGAGAGAGAGATCACAAGTAGGCAGTGAAGCAGGCAGAGAGAGAGGAGGAAGCAGGCTCCCTGCCGAGCAGAGAGCTGGATGTTGGCCTTGATCCCAGGACCCTGAGATCATGACCTGAGCTGAAGGCAGAGGCTTTATCCCACTGAGCCACCCAGGCGCCCAACATCACCCATTTTTAAAAATTTTTCTACAAAGTTTTTTTGATCATGTGTTACAGTAATTAAAAAAAAAATAGACCAATGAAGGGGGCACCTGGGTGGCTCAGAGGGTTAAGCCTCTGCCTTCAGCTCAGGTCATGATCTCAGGGTCCTGAGATCGAGGTCCGCATCGGGCTCTCTGCTCGGCAGGGAGCCTGCTTCCTCCTGTCTCTCTGCCTGCCTCTCTGCCTACTTGTGATCTCTCTCTGTCAAATAAATAAATAAAATCTTTAAAAAAG
Source organism: Spilogale gracilis (assembly GCA_004023965.1). Lineage (NCBI taxonomy): Eukaryota > Metazoa > Chordata > Mammalia > Carnivora > Mephitidae > Spilogale > Spilogale gracilis. Next base: position 27,768 of record PITA01007045.1, on the reverse strand, counting down.
AAAGAATAGGTGATGTTACAGAAATTGTCACAAATATATTCTTGTTTGTTTGGTGACTTAGAAGGGAGGGGGTATGAAGATAATATTTTCCTTCATGTTTGAGAGCTGGACCTGGCCTGATATTTGTTCACAGCCCAAAATTCTAGAAGCAAAGACTCCTGTAAATGGTTGGAAAGAACTCTGTCCATACTTTCTGGAATGCTTCACATGTCCACACGTTTGATGTCCACTCCTCCTGTCAGTTCCAGTTCTCTTCATAATAAAAGCCTTTTGGGGGTGCCTGGGTGGCTCAATTGGTTAAGTGACTGCCTTCGGCTCAGGTCATGATCCCGGAGACCAGGGATCGAGTCCCACATTGGGCTCCCTGCTCGGCGGGAAGCCTGCTTCTCCCTCTCTCACTCCCCCTGCTTGTGTTCCCTCTCTGGCTGTGTTTCTCTCTGTCAAATACGTAAAATCGTAAAAAAAAAGAAAAAAAAAATAGAAGCCTTATGGAAATGGTGTTAGGGCCTCTTATCTAGACTTCTGTTCTTGTGCCATATCCTTTCCATTCTGTGATGGTCTTTCCCTCATATTGGAGAACTTACTACTTATTGCATGAAATGTGCATGTTACCATGCAGTTAGTCATGTTTAAATTTAAAATCTAGAATCCTCATCTGTATATCAGGAAGGTTTCTTTCCCCTAGTTGTTCTCTGTTAAATGTCTGCTGTCAGTTTTTTGTCACTAGGAAAATGTGCTGCAAATGGATATAAGGCAATTTAGTCACACAAACTCTCTTGGGTTTTTTTTCACAACAACAACAACAAAGTCACTTGAAAGTTGGAGGTGGCTGTGGATTAGCAATCCTCTGTGGCTGTAAACAGAATGAATTTGAAATCAAGTCTTGAGTTCCATACATAAGTTACAGCCTATATACCTTATTGGATTCTTATATTCTCTGTTCATGTATGAATAGGAGTAGATTAAAGATATTTTGGCCGTTCTGCAAAATTGTATACTCTTAATTTCAACAGTAAGAGCCAGCTTCCTAACTTTCAAGCATATTAACTAGCCATGCATTTGTAGATAAAACTTATTTTGAAATTTATTTCATTAAAAAAAAGAAATTTATTCCATTACCCAAGCTTCTGGTATTGATTAATAGATAAGATAAGTGCATGTAACTGTTGCCTTTCGAGCATAGGCTTTCTAGTTTGACACTACCTGACTCTCAAGGCCAGCTGCATTCATATTCTGGGCTGCAGCTTAACCTAATCTATACAGTCACCTAATAATCACATTACCTGTGCTGAAGTGTCTGAAGGATATTTATAGACACCGTGATGAGATGTGTTCTCTTTCTCTTTATGGGATCCTAGGCCTCTTCTTTCTGTTAACACCAGTGCCTGCTACAAGGATGTGAACTGGCTCTTAATATACTACAGTTGTTGATGAGAAATGCCTCCCCTCCCTGGCGGTGCCATCTCCCCCCATCTCTCTTTTCCTCCCAGCACTACTCTTAGCAAAGCCAGGGATTTCCACCTCAAGACCTTTGCCTTTGCTCTTCTCGGAATACATTTCCCTTGGTTCCTTGCTTGCCTAGCTCTATCTCATCCCTTAGTTCTCATTTTGAAAGTCACCCCAGCAGAGCAATCTTTCCATTGTACCCCATTTAATTCAGCTGACCCTTTCTGTCACATTTTATGAGTGTTTCCTGTGTATTGCCCTTCGTATCTGTTTTCATTTTTTGGCTATGTATTGTCTTGTTACCAGTTTGTTGTTCTGTTTCTTATTCATGGTCTTGTTTTCTTTCTTTTTTTTTTTCATTGTCTTGTTTTCTTTTAAGGGCCAAGAGATCAGGCACTGCCCGGTTTACCACTGTCTCCTTGATGACTAGAGTAGTCCTTGCACGTAGTAGATGTTCATTAAATGTCTGCTGAAAGAACATACATGGCCTCACCTCAGGGCAGGAGAGATGGACTGTATGATTGTTCTCCTATAACACTGTTAAACACTTGGGCTTACTGGAGCCAGAATTCTCCTATTTATTCATTTCCGTTCACAAAGGCATCTTTGGGGGCCTTCAAAAAAACAATCATTCCTTTACATGTCACAGGCTCCTTCAGCCTTCAGTCCTAACAACCTCCTTCCCTTCCTGTGTGCAAGAGGAGGGTCACTCAGCCTGGCGTGCGGTGGTTTGTGCAGGTCTTACTCCAGCCACCCATCAGGTTTTCGTGCCAGTTACAGATGATTGACTCTGGGCTTCAAATTCATCCTTTCTGCCTGCTCTATGAAAATGGATCACGGCTCCTCAAATACTTTTTCTCTGCCAGTCGACCAAGTGTTAATCTCTGTTAACAGAGGACACTGGAGAGATATTGCAGGAGGAAAGAATTTTGCACCCTGGTTTGCTATGCACAGATTCACTAGACCTAAGTAACCTTGTAGAATGTCTGCTTATCCCAAGGCTGTAGGCAGGAGCCACCGGAAAAATATTATAGTAGAACAGCGCTGAATTCCTAGTCTGAAATCCTGTCACAGGACTGCAACACACCAGCAAGACTGCCTCACCAGGGTGACTTTGTGCCAAATTATTTGCTAACAGAGTTCCTTCTAACTTGTCAAAATCTATTGATTTTATGGCAGAGGATGTGTGTTCCTGGTTCTTCAAAAAATGGCTCAATTTGGGGCACCTGGGTGGCTCAATCGTTAAATGTCTGCCTTTGGCTCAGGTCATGGTCCCGGAGACCCAGAATCGAGTCCCACATCAAGCTCCCTGCTCAGCAGGAAGCCTGCTTCTCCCTCTCTCACTCCCCCTGCTTGTGTTCCCTCTCTAGCTGTGTTTCTCTCTGTCAAATAAATAAATAAAATCTTCTTTAAAAAATTAAAAAAAAGAAAAATGGCCCAATTTGTAAATAGCTCTGAAAAGCACAATCCATTAAAAGGGATCTATTAAAAGCCCCTATGTCATAAGTCTTCCAGTAGACACAACAAAAGAAAATGAGATTAATCAGAGCTTAAAAAGCAAAAGAGCAAAAGTAGAACAATTATAAGTAACATAGCAAGTGCAAAGTGACATACTGCATTGTTGAGCAGATACATGGATAAGCAAAATGAGGAATGAATGAACTCTAAGACATTGTGGTAAGTGAAATAAGCCAAACACAAAAGGACATGAATGATTCCACTTATAGGAGATATCTACAGTAGTCAATTTCATAGAGACAAAAAGTAGAATGATGATTATTAGAGGCTAGGAGAAAGAGAGAGTGGGGAATTACTTGTTTAATGGGTACAGAGTTTCAATTGGGGAAAATGAAGAAGTTCTGGAGATGAATAGGGGTGATGGTCGCACAGTACTGTGCATACAGGTAATACCGCTGAATCACACACTTAGAAATGGTTAAAATAGTAAACTTTATGTAATATACATTTTACTGCAATAAATAAAGTAAAAAGGGACGTCCAAAAAAAAGTCCAAAGTGAATACCTAATTGGGTGTCTTGCCCTGACCCCCTTCTCTTCCAACACACACACACACACACACACACACACACACACACACACACACACGTCGTCCACCTTGGCTGAATCTTGTAGATATTGTGCACATCATCCTTTTTGCTTTGAAAAAAACCCCCACAAAATAGCTCTATAACTCCAGAATTGTACTGTTTTACCTAGTAGGAAGATTATTCTCATACTTTAAGGCAGTGCTGTCCAATAGCAATAGAATGGGAGCCACATAGGTAATTTTTAATCTTTAGAAACCACATTATAAAGTAAAAAGAAGGAAATAAAATTAATTTAATATTACCTTATTAAATCCAGTAAATCAAAATACTATCACTTTGATGTGTAATTAATACAGAAAATTCCTAGTGAGATACTTAACTTTTTTTTAATTTTTAAATTTTTTTTTTTTATTGAGGGCACCTGGGTGGCTCAGAGGGGTAAGCCTCTGCCTTTGGCTCAGGTCATGATTTCAGGGTCCTGGGATCAAGGTCCGCATTGGGCTCTCTGCTCAGCGGAGAGCCTGCTTCCTCCTCTCTCTCTGCCTGCCTCTCTGCCTCCTTCTAATCTCTCTCTCTGTGTCAAATAAATAAATAAAATCTTTTTTAAAAAACGATTTTTTATTGATTAATTTGAATGAAAGAGAGCAAGAACGTGAGCATGGGGAGGGTCAAGGCAGAGGGAGAAGCTCCCCAGTGAGCAGGGAGCCCAGTGTGGGGCTCGATCCCAGAACCTGGGGATCATGACCTGAGCCAAAGGCAGCCACTTAACCAACTGAGCCACCCAGGCGCCCCCTTAACTTTGTTTTATTGGCATTTTACACCTACTTCCCATCTCATTTTGGACTAGTAGTATGAGGCTAGTGGCTACTGTGCAGGACAGTGAAACTTTAAGGGCCTGAAGAGGAATTTTTTAAGGTAAAACTGGGTTTAAAGAATTTAACACTTGATTTTTCTACAAAGCAATGTAGCAGTTACCACATGGAAGATTGTATCTCATTTATTTTGTAATTTTTGAAATAGAACTAGAAATCATGTGTGTTGATGACACATAGTTTAACTTTTTTTTCCTAGTGGCACCTATATAATGGTGCATCTAATAATTAGTGACATTTTAGATTCTTTTTTTTTTAAAGATTTTATTTATGTATTTGACAGAGAGAAACACAGCCAGAGAGGGAACACAAGCAGGAGGAGTGAGAGAGGAAGAAGCAGGCTTCCTGCCGAGCAGGGAGCCCTATGTGGGGCTCGATCCCAGGTTTCCAGGATCATGACCTGAGCCGAAGGCAGTCGCTTAACCAACTGAGCCACCCAGGTGCCCCTAGATTTATATATTTATTTTCAAAGGGGTGGTAAGGGGCAGAAGGAGAGAGAGAATCGTAAGCAGACTTCCAGCTGAGTGTGGAGGCCCAGCATGGGGCTCAATCTCATGCCTCTGAAATCATGACCTGGGCTGAAACCAAGAGTCAGAGGCTTAACTGACTATGCCACTCAGGTGCCCCAGGACATTTTAGATTCTAAGAAATACCAGTCTTAACGCTCAGAGTCTTTGATTCTTCTCCATAAAAGGAGTAATAAAGAACCTATGGAACAGGATTGTTGGGAGGATTAATTAAGAAAATGTGTTCAAAATATTTAGTAGTTTCTAGAGGCTACATGCATTTCTTGGCTCATGGCCTCCTTCCATCTTCCATTGCTTTGACCTCTGCTTCTGTCTTCATATCTCCTCCAGCTGACCCTCTTCCTTTTCCCCGTTACTTGTAACAACTCTTGTGATTGCACTGGGTTCACTCGAAAAATACAGGGTCATCTCTCCATCTCAAGATCCTTAATCACATCTGCAGAGTCTTCTGTGAGGTACATATTTACAGGTTCCAGAGATCAGGATATGGCTATATTGATGAGACCATTACCCTTCCTCTCACATCTGGAAAGGGGCACGTTGCTGCTGCTTTATCTTGATCTCTATCCTCTTTCCATGGACTACAAAGGACCTAACATGTAAAGAGACTTTTCTTATCAGGGCAAGGTGGGTGAGAACAAATGTAAACCCAAAGATTTGGAAGGTTTGCCAAGCAGCTATAAATACGAAGAAAGAATGATCAGAATGGGTGCCTTCATACTGAAGTGAACTCTCTTCTTGCATAGAAATGTTTGTCTCTTCTCACTTATTTTCCCAATTTAGAAATAAGCTCTCCCTGCCTCTCTCTCAGTTTTGCTTAAGAAGTCTGGAGGTTACTCTAAAAACTTTCAGAGCAGCAATTCTCAACCTAGGCTGTGTGTTGGAATCACCTATGATGGGGGGTTGGCGGAAACAGGGACTTTTCAAAACTATCAATGATCCTAAGTGAACTCAATCTGGCATTGGGACACAGGCACCAAGATCTTTAAATATCCCTAGGTGATTCTAATGTACTACCAAGGTTGAGACTCTGGGGTAAAGGAAATAACTAGCTTCTTCTTCCTTAGGGCCACAAAATGTTCTCTTTTTCTTTCCTTTACTAAGTAATGTTTCACTTTTGTCTGCATATTTCTGGGAATCAGTGGCCTTGAAATTTTAAGAATTTAGGAGGTTGCACCTAGGAGGGTGCTGGAAGAGGACACAACCACTGGATGACCCATGAGGTCCATGGGGCGGTTGGTGACTCCTAAACTCCTGTCAGGTTTTCAGAATGTGCTTTCCATCTGCTTTTCCTACACTAGAAGCTGCCTCAAGGACATAGAGTTGAGAGAGCCATGTGGTGTTGGATCATCTGGATGAAATGCATCACAGAACCTAGCTAAGGTCTCTAGCAGCTGAAGAGATCTACTCATTTTGCAACCACCCAAGACAAGCATCGTACCTAAGTTCCCTTGCCTATTAAACTTGCCCCCAACCTACCTGGAGGGGCCTGACTCTTCCATCTTTCCTTGCCTTCTGTGTATGGGGGCCAGTTTGCAAACCAATAGAGGGCCCTCACCATTATCTGGTACATTCTTCTCCCTCTAATCCCATCAATATATAATGCTTTGGAGACGCAAGTTTGTTGAATCCATTTTGAACTCTTTCTTGCATACCGAATACGAGTGAATAATTCAGTAATGTCTCTTGATCAATTAGTAATCAAGGAAACTGCTATTAAGATTTTTCTCTCCTGGGGAATTTTCTTTCAAAATTCAAAGGATTAGTGTAACTCTATGCTCTCCCTGGGTAGTTAGATTAGTCTATTTAAAAGCTTGGGGAAGTTTTTGGGTTATCATTCCTCACTTCCCCTCAGTTAGGAAGTTCTTCCTTCTCCATCTTCATTGATTCATATCCTACCTGTGTATCAGTATTTATATCAAATGACACCTCCCCCATTAGCTCCCCCATAATCTATCTTTCTTTTCTTTTCTTTTTTCTTTTTGTTTCTTTTCCTTTTCCTTTTTCTCCTTTCTTCCTTCCTTCCTTCCCTCCCCTTCCTTTCTTCCTTCTTTCTTTCTTTTTCTTTTTCTTCCTTTATTCCTTTCTTTTCTTTCTCTTTTTGAGCCTCCCTGGCACTCTGTAACCTCTTCTTGGTACTTCTTACATTCTTCTTTGCATTATAGTTACTGAGTACTTTCTTTTTTCCTTGTTAATAGATTATAAACTATTTTAACTCTTTTGAGGTAGGAATTATATAATAAAATACACATTCCTTTTGTGCCTATTTTTCCCAGCACAGTAGTGCAGATAGGAAAGACATTAAAATTTGGTGAACCACATTTTTTTCTTGTGAGGCTGGTCAGTGGTGATCTTCTCAGTAGGGCAGAGTTGTAGGTTTCTCATTTCCCAGAAAGTCACTGGTACATGAGGTTCCAACCTTATGTTGACTCATCAGTTTCCTAGATCAGAGATACTCAACACCATGCCTGGAGACCAGAACTTCCAGCACTTAATCTCAGATGTATCTCTTATTTCCATACTGCAATACTGATGTGATTTTGTTAAAAGCTGAATGCAAACATAGTTCCAGGTTCAACTGGCCTGGAAAGTAAAGAATCTCATAACCACCTGTATTTTCAGCAGGAAAGTTCTAGCAAGAGGAAGGATCTGTAGCCAGGAAATCCATTCCCTTTCCCATTAGACCCTCTTGGACTTTCTCCTTCTGCTGTGCAGCCCTGTCCTTCACTGCCTTATTTGATCCACCCTATCTCACCACCCCCAAATTGGCATTCTTCTCGTAACTGCCAAAAAAAACTGTTTTTTCATTTTTCTGTGACTTAGCTCAGTGGGGTGGAGAAATTCAGGATCTAAAAAGCTTCCAGTTAGACCCAGGCTTTACCACCAGCCTGCCAACAAACTTCCGAGAAGAAAAAGAAATCCCAACTCCAAGCAGGGGGGGTCAGGCTCCTTCAGACTGCTGGCTGCACACAGGGCAGCTTTGCCAGCTGAGAACCATGAGGAGAGCAACAGGGAAGCCTTCCCCCTGCTCAAGCAAGTGGAGGAAGCGGCACGTGCCCATTCATGGTCTCTGCCACAGAGCCAGCAGGTCCTGAGCTTGGGGACCATAGAGCCTTTCAGGATTCAAACTCACTGAACTCCCAGAGGGGCCAACTAATGCTGTTCTCTCAAACTGGCACCCCCACACAGAGAGTGAGGACCATGGCACCAAGGCAAGGGTTTCAATACATGGAGTATGGGGAAAAGATCCACCATGAAAAAAACATTTCAAATGGGCTTTGCAAAAGAGCAACCTACAGGGGATAGTGGCATCCTGGGATGGGCTGGATTCCCTCTAGGTCCAATTTTGTAATACTAACAGATGTGACATGTCACTCTCATGTGTGAGAACCCAAGCTTTTATATGGGCTCTTCAAGAGCCATTCCAGGCCAAGCTGCTCTTGGCGGACTCACCATTCTGCTACTCCCTCAATTCAACACCCTCATCCACCTGCAGAAGACAGTGGCCTTAATATTTCTTTCAAGACCCCCCAGTAAAATCCAGTTCTTCCACTGCATGTTCATGCCAAGGTATGAATGGCCCATAGTGTCTTAATAAAGTATTGCCCAAGGCATTTTTAATTTTAATCATTAAACTAAAGCTATAATTCAGCTCCAAAGTGAAATTTAACAGAGTGACTGGAATGGTATTGGATCTCTGTAGTGACCTTAAACAAATAATAGAAGAGAAAGGAAAATAAGTGATTACAATGACTGATTCAGTAGTTCTACTAATTAGCACACTGATGTCGGATTTGGAGAGGACTTCATGAAACATGAAAGGCAACTGTTGTAGGGGAGTCAAGAGATGACCCACGAGTCCTGGTTCTGCATTGCTAACTGGATAATCTCGGGCAATTCACCAAACTATGCAATGGAGACCACGTGGAAGTATCCAGCACAGTGCCTCCAATACAATAGGTGATCAGTAAATGTGCTGTTGATAGTTCTGAGCCCCAATTAAGCCAGCATTTATACATCAGAGAAGCTTTGGGGTTACCTGTAACCTTGATATTGAATGTTGGAATCTGCTACCAAATCAAGAGTCTTTGAAAGCATGGCTTATTGCTTATTTCTTGAACTGTCCCTTTCTTCTCAGCCTTCCAGTACATTCACCGTGCAGTGAATGATCTTAGAAAGCACCCAGAAATCAACCTCAGGCCCTGGAAGTAATATCAGAGAAGTAACACAGAATCTGGAACCAGAGTCCAAGGCTTGCCTCCTTATTCAGTGCTTTTTTTTTTTCAAGACAACACTGGGGCTGGCAAAAAGATAGGATAAAGTGCATTTTTTAAAAGAGGCATTTCCAATGCTGTGTTTGGAACAGGAGAAATGAAAGAGATAGGCCACTCCTTACAGCGTGGGGTGTAATGTTCATAGATAAGGGTCCTATTTCACCTCAACCTTCCCTATCAAGGAAATTGATCTTTTGCATGATAAAGCAGATAGTCTGAAATAGTTAACAAGTAATTAAGTTTTAAGATAGGTGACAAGATATAAGAAGAGTACCTAATCCATTTAATTGAATTCAAGCCTCTAGACCCAAAGAAACTCCATTTCAGAATACTGAAAGAACTCACAGCTGTTGTAACAGGCTCCGTGCTTCTGGGGGAGGTAATGATTAGCCACCTTAAAGAAAGGGTTAACTAGCTGCCTGGGGTCAATGACGATTACAAGACCAAAGGAAATTGCACACCCAAGCCCCTCTGCTCCAGCAGTTTCTACTCTACCAGGTGTCCTGGGCATATAAACAGCTAGTTTATTCCTTCATAGAATTAGGGTTTTGAATGATTGCAGTAGACTAACATGAAGCAACCAAACCAACAAAATGAAATTTAATTAGGCATATGGTAAATCCTGCACTTAGTATTATCTTTTAATCTGCACAAATACAAAACAGAGGAGATGTAGAGTAAGAGTAATTCATGTTCTAAAAGGTTAAGGATCTGGGCTGAGGGGCATCTGAGTGGCGAAGTCGGCTAAGTGACTGACTCATGGGTTCGGTTCGGGTCATGGTCTCGGGGTCATGGGAGTGAGCCCCATGTCTAGCTCCCAACACTCAGCACAGCAAAGTCTGCTTCAGTTTCTCACTCTCCCTCTCCTGCCCCCTCCACCCCAGGGAGAGAATGAGAAGAGAGCCTGTCCTTGGTCAGTTAGACCTTATCTGTCCTATTCTGTTCAGCGCAGTAGGAGTCCAGGTAATGGTAAAAAAGATAATGCAATTCTAGGAGCCTTAAAGGACTGGGGCATGTTCATTGGGAGAACAGAAAGCTGTTCAGCTTTAGTGACTAAAATGTGGTAGAAGCCGTTATTTTACTGTGTGGCTTTATAAGACAGAACTAAGATTAACTACTAGATAAAAGCAAACTTTTATCTCATGTAAGGAAATGGAAAACTCATGGTGGTTGAATACCCACCATGGACCTTTGCTTGTGCTAGGTGCTTTTGTTAGTTAAAATCTTTCAGAAACTGATGGATTTGAGGTGGGGGATGGCAAGCTCCCTGTTTCTGGAAGTCACATGTCCAGCTCAGCATTGCTCACATAAGGCAACAGGGACCCCTCTTCTGCTTCCCAGACTTGGGAATGCCATACAGGTCCCTTTGGAGGCAGGCTCTCTGGGTGGCAGAAAAGACCATTTGTGCTTCCACAGTATGGATTTCCAAGAGATCTTCAAGCTTCCAAGTATCCACTAGATCGCTGACTGCAAGCATGAGGCTACGGTGTCCTTATTTTCCTAAGCTCACATTTCCTAGCCAGTATTGAATGTTGGGATGCTCCCACGTCTACATGGGAAGGATTCGGCACTAGAGGAGAACCTGGGAGTTCCAGGAATTTGTGAGGGATTACGTGACTAGGGATGGCACAGGAAATAACACTTCGTGAGTATGGGGTTGTCGGCCGGTTGCAGCCATTTCCTTCTCATATACTATAGTCTTAAAATCCCTCTAATGCTGAAACCCTCCAGCCTAAGGAATGCTTCTTCAGGGCAATGAACAGTATCAGCCAAGGGCCTGGCAGCAACCGGAATTCAGCTTGGAGGATTCCAATGAAGAATTTAATGAAGAGACGGTTACAAATGTCCGAGCATGGAATCAGCAGAGGAACTTCAAATGCACTAGGCACAGTCCAAGGTCAAGGCTTTTTACTTGCTGTCTCCCTACCAGCTACACCACCACCAGCCCCAAAGCCCCCACCATCCACATGGCTTCTTCAGCTCATTCAGGTGTTGGCTCTCATGCTACCTTCTCAAGTGAGCATTGTCGCCACTGCTCCTTATCATTCCCTTCCTCCTCCCCTACCTAACCTTTTATAGCACCCATGTCATCTGACATTTCTATATTTTAATTGTTGATTATATAAGAATCTACTCACTAGAATCTGGGCAGAGATTTTTGTATGTTTTGTTCATTGCTATAATCCCAGATCACTACCTGGTCCAAGGAAGAGTATCAATAAGTATTTGTTGAATTGATGAATACTAATTTTACTTATTAAAGCTCACAAACGGAGTTGTCCAAAAGTGACAACTGATCCATCTTTTTGCTTCAACTGACTGATCTCGTTCCTGCCCTTTTTGGGGAAACCTGCTGAAATGGAAGCGCTTTTATATGGCCACAAGAGGGCGCTGTTGATCAGTTTTTCATATTTAAGGCGTCATCCTGAAACCCTTCACCCTCTCCTCCCCAGAGCCCAAAGGAAAAGGTTGGGCAGGGTCATGTCTACAGCCAAAGCAAACATACTGTGTGTCTCTGCTTTCTGGCATCACTGTGCAAGTGAAATGCAGTTAAAACCTGTGTCAAGAGTGTTCTTGAAAGAACAAAAGGTCATCAGAAAGCAAGAGCCTGAGGAATGTGTAGGAGGAAGGAGATGCCAAAGGTGCAAGGAGCATTCAGAAGAAGGCAAGTGAAACTGTCTTAGGTCCAGAGGGAGACATTATGGGAGGGATGGCATCTAAATTGGGATTTGAAGGATAGGAATGATAGGTAGGTGCAAAATTGTGTTTCACTGATCTTACGCACTATGTTTTATATGTCACTTGAATTTTAGGGTAATTTCCTTCTCAGCTGAGAATGAGTAGCCATCTGTGTACATGAAAAAAATGGTTAAATTTTTAGGGCATCCACTCCTAGAATGCAGAGTGAAATATAAAAATTAAAAAGCTTTAGGAAGGACAATGTGTTGTTAAAATACTGACTGAAAGCAAACCTCATATCTACCTCACGATTCCTCAGTTGAAAAAATTTATACCCACTCCAGGTGAAGACATGATTTTTTTTTTTCTCTACTCTTTCTTCAGAATGAGCAGAGAATGGAAGTCTTGGGGAAGGATTTTTTACCTCTAAGTGCAGCTTTTCTCAAAACAGGTGGAAACTGTGGATGTCTAATGAGGCCCCAGGACTCACAGACTAAATTCATAGACCAACACAGTGAACATTGGTCAAACATATTCTTTATTTAAAAGAGAGCCATTGCATGGAGAAAACAAGGGACTAGAATGAAATGAAGAGGTCAGATGTCCAAGTCAAGGCTCCCACTTCCTTCTTGGCCCATCCCCAACTTGGGGCTACAGCCATGTCCCCCTTCTCCACTGGGTGTCATGTGGAGCCCCCATGTTACTTCAGACTAATGCGGTAGAACTTCTTCCACCTCTAGAGTGAGGAAGGGAAATAAGACCTCCCTCAGCCTCTTCAAGGTCTCCTTGCTCATTACCATGGGTAGGGCATCCACAAGAAAGTCTGGGTTTATGTACTGCAGGTGGAAAAGCGCATAGCCCAGCAGCCTAATGAAGATCATGATCATGAAGACAAGATGCCTGAAATGTCTGAAAAGAGACATTCTTGGTTAGCATGAGGGACAGGGACAGCCCAGGATCCAGATGTAGGAGGTGAAGCTCACAATCATAAATAACTGGCAAAACTGATAGCAGAATGGAGACCCAAAGGATGAGGGAGCAGAAAAAGATCGATGTAGTGGTTAGGAATTGCATATGGCTCTCCTGACATGTAAGCCCTCTGACAGAAGAGATCTCCATATAGAAAAAAGTTGGAGGTGCCAAAGGAGATTTTCCAGGTGCTACATATGGGGCAGGCCTTTTGAGAGTTGCCAAAAAAGGTTCAGGACTGTCACTCCTATGAGTCTCATGATCCGTGGTCCTCTTCTGGTCTCCTATTGCAGGGAGTTCTAGAATTTGAAATAAGATTGGGATATCTCTGATGTGAACATCCAGGCAAAATCATTAGGATAGGTTTTTTCTAAACATCAAGTGTCAAAAGAGACCAAGTTAAACAATAAAAAATGTGTGTGGGTCTCTGTGTGTGTATTCCCAAGAAAAATTCACACCGAAATAAAGACTGAGGCCTTCAGTCTTTAATTATATTGAAATGTCATAAATTGAAGGTCTTCGTTAAAGTGTCACATGGGGCATTTCAGAGTTGGTCCCCTTGTTGCAAAAATTAAGACAGAAAAGGCATAGAGAGTTTAGGTGATTTTTGTTTTCTAAAGTGTTACAGCCTACAGTAAAAGAACTGAGAAAATTAATGAGCCCTGAACCATCTTCCCAGCAAAGAGTGTAGCAGATATGATCATGTTCAGGATCTGAAAAATGAAAACGGGTCATAGCAAGAACAGGAAGAATGGAAATGCAACCTGCAGCCTTCATCTTGAAGAAATAGCTACTTTATCCACCCACTAAGTTCCATGTAACTCTGGTGTTGAGGAAAGGAAGGAAAGAAGGGTTGGGAGAAATCTGGGGCTGCCTGATATTTTCTGGCTGGTGGGTGTGTTCATCCTTACTCCTCATGCCCTTACCACGTCACTGGCTCCTGCAGAATGAATGTGGCCCACAATGGGTAAAAACCAAGATTCTACCACTTACCTGTACCAAAAGATTCTCTTCTGTTTCTTAATGATGGTCTTCTCCTGTGGGAGATGAGAAAAGCCACAGCTGTGCGTGTCCGTGTGGTCACAGAGGGGCAGTGTAACAGGGTAGCCAACAGCACCCCCCCCCCCCAGGAGCCAGGAGCCAGGCTGCCTGGGTTTGAATCCTGACTCTGCCATTTCCTAGCTGCCACAGTGTGGAACAAGGTACTGAACTTCATTATGTCTTAACTCTAGGTTTATTACAAAGGGGAGTGGGATGTGGAGAGCAAGAAGAGAGAAACCAGGGAAGGGAGGGATAAAGGAAAACCCCAGTGTGGGACAAGGAAGTCTTACCATGTTGCTTTGGATGGTCTCTACCAGAATTGACCCAGGTTTCACTATTTGGGAAGAGTTGTTCTGGGCTTTGAATCTGGGCGAAAAAGATCAGATCCAAAAATGATGCAGCACAATCTGGGGCTAATGAAAAATGCTTTTCTAAGTCATACAACATCAGTGATTTATTTCCCAGGTTCTTTTTTTATTATTATTATTTGATAAAGAGATCACAAGTAGGCAGAGAGGCAGGGAGAGAGGGAGGAGGAAGCCCAGGCTCCCTGCTGAGCAGAGAGCCCGATGCGGGCCTCAATCCCAGGACCCTGAGATCATGACCTGAGCTGAAGGCAGAGGCTTTAACCCACGGAGCCGCCCAGGCTCCCCAATTTCCCGGATTCTTGATAACATTCACATTACTCAACATTCAAAACTCTTAACTGCTCAACATAAGTGGAAATATCAGGAAAATGTGGTCCATTCTCAAGGGAAAAGACAATCAATAAAGAATAACCGTGACATTGCCCTGATACTGGGATGAAACTGCAAAAGTTTCACACATGTATGGTCACCTGACTTATAAAACAAGGCACCACTGAAAAATACATGTTCTCTTAAATAAATGGTGCTGGGTCAATAGGTTCTTCACACAGAAAACCATGATCTTGACCTCTACCTCACACCACAGATGAAAACGAATTCCAGATAAATGCAAATCTAAGTGTAAATGGTAAAATAATAATTTAAAAAACGGTAGTTTTATCACCTAAGGAAAGGACTACAAAAACAACCAACAATCAAAAAACCCCAGATAAAAATCAAAAATTGGTCTGAGAATGTTGTGCCCTCCCAAGATATCCGAGGGACTGTCACTGCAGTCTATCAGGGACGCCATTTTTCCAGACTTACACTTCTTTTTCAAGAAGCAGCACCTCTTTTTCCTTTTCCATCTGCCTCAGAATCTCCTGGTATTTCTTCCCATGGAAACAATAAAAAAATTGTTATAATGAAGAATATCCCCATATTTAATTTCAATGTCATTAATGGTCCTCCTTAAGACTAACTCCTAATTCTCCAAATGGTGCATGCATGAGTATTTCCCAAATTGGGAGATCCTGGGACTAGATTTATATATATGAAAAGAAAAAAGAAGTGTTCTTACTTTGCATTCTCCTTGTATTCAAATCCCAGTTCTGATGCTTACTGTTGTTTTCCCAGAACACATTACCTAATTCCCCTAAACCCCAGGGTCCTCTTGATTATAACAAATATCATCCCCATAGTTTTACTGGCCAAATTAATGTAGAAAAATACTGTATGTGCCGTTACCTGGCACAAAGGAATCCTTAACATTTATCTGTTTTGTTGTTGCTGCTGTTGTCTAAAAGGCATTTTCCCTAGTGGCAGATTTTAGCCTAATGAGGAACCAGGAAACCCATGGCTTTGGAGAAATTCTACCTCTTCTCAGAACTGCCCATACAGGTAACATACCTTTATGTAGTGGGCCTGGTCCTTACAGACCTGATGCAAAGATTGGTAGTCACTCTCTATCTAGAAAGAAGAGAAAATTAACAAGTCTCATCAGAACCAAGCCTGGGCTGCTCCTGGAGACCGTAACTGGTGCGTTGGACACTTCGCTGGTTACCTAGCAACTTCTGATTTTAAGGGACAACAAGCATATCACAAAGCAGTAATCTCATCATTCATGGGCATGGTATAATTT
The DNA here is from genome assembly GCA_004023965.1 of Spilogale gracilis. Lineage (NCBI taxonomy): Eukaryota > Metazoa > Chordata > Mammalia > Carnivora > Mephitidae > Spilogale > Spilogale gracilis. The sequence continues at coordinate 11,923 of PITA01007045.1, read as the reverse complement.
TGAGCCAAGCCAAATTGTTTGCCCAGGTTCTCATATGCTTGTCCGGTGAAATATCAGGAAAGGTTAGCAGGGCACTTAGGTTTGGGATTCGGCAATAGGATTTTGAATATTAGAGGTAAAACTGTCTTTAAAAAATGGTAAAACGGGGTGCCTGGGTGGCTCAGTAGGTTGGGCGACTGCCTTTGGCTCAGGTCATGATCCCGGAGACCCAGGATAGAGCCCCATATTGGGCTCCCTGCTTGGCGAGAAGCCTGCTTCTCCCTCTCTCACTCCCCCTGCTTGTGTTCCCTCTCTAGTTGTGTTTCTCTCTGTCAAATAAATAAATAAATAAATAAATAAATAAATAAATAAATAAATATCTTTAGAAAAAAAGAAATGGTAAAACCAGTACTTTTTTTTTAAAAAAAGAATCTATTTATTTTTTATAAAGATTTTTATTTATTTGATAGATAGATTTTATTTATTTATTTGCTAGAGAGAAAGAGAGATCACAAGTAGGCAGAGAGGCAGGCAGAGAGGAGGAAGCAGGCTCCCCGCTGAGCAGAGAGCCTGATGCAGGCCTCAATCCCAGGACCCTGAGATCACGACCTGAGCTGAAGGCAGAGGCTTTAACCCACTGAGCCACCCAGGCACCCATAAGAATTTATTTTTTTGACAGAGAGAGAAATCACAAGTAGGCAGAGAGGCAGGCAGAGAGAGAGGAGGAAGCAGGCTCCCTGCTTAGCAGGGAGCCTGATGTGGGCCTCGATCCTGAGCTGAAGACAGAGGCTTTAACCCACTGAGCCACCCAGGCACCCAAAAAACCAGTACTTCTAATATTAGCTTTCTTACCCTTTACCTGCATGTGAATCAGAAATTCCTCTGCCAGATGTTCCTGCTCCTCCCCCTCCCACACCTCCATCTGTCCTGTTTCCAAGACTTTGGGGTGCTCTCCCATTTATATCCTGGACACACTGTCAGTGAGGAGACACTGCCTCTACCTGGAGTAGTTCCTTCTCTTGCTTTGTGCAGGATTCTGTTGACTTTTGTAGTCTCACCTGGAAGACAGCAGAAAGTTAATAGTATTCTTTTGTGGAAGGCAAATGGGTAATGATCACCCTCTCTCCAGATCAGTAAAGAACATGTTAAAAATGGCTATCATCTATTGAGGGATTGAGGACATATTTTCACCATCTGGGGTGGGCACTCTCATTAGTCCTTTCTGATAGATAAGGAGACAAAGGCAAGAAGCTAAGCAGTTAACTTCTTTAAAAGTCACATGGTGGCAGGGCTGACATTTAAGCCTTGGTCATCTGACTTCCTGCTCTCTGAGCCTTACCATCCTCCTTTCTCCAGCCCAACTGACCAAAGCTCACAGGCCTCTTTCTCCCTCTTAACTTCCAGAGGGTGCACTCATATAAATCTGCAGAAAGTTTCCTAAAGACTTTCTGTTCTCTATGGGGCATCCAGTTCATTCGTTGATTCAACAAATATTGAGCATCTGCTATTACTGGCACTGTTCTAGGCCCTGGAGAACTAGGAGTGACCAACATAGTCAAAAACTCTCTCCCTCATTGGATTCATCTGCTCATAAAAGAAAAAGATAAACTACATTTTAAAAATAAAACATTTTTTGGACCATAAGCCATGGGTTTGGAAAATGATGTAAGATGATTGACACATCTCTGTATAATTACGGAAGTTTGTTTGTATCATTCAGACCCTAAGCTTCTTGGCAGGTCCTGATGTGCCTTCAGCACGTGTGTTCTAGTGACTGATGGGTGGGTGATGAGGTCTTGAGCAATGCCCTGTACTTTGATGACATTGAAGTGACCTCTGCTGTTACTTGACTTACCATGTTATGAATGCCCCACAGGCCCTGAGGTAAGGGAGAAGGAACAAAAGACACTGGCTCCCCTCTGAGAAGCACACAGACACGCCTAGCCTGGGAGAGTCCTTGAACACAGTTTCCCCTGAGCCTAGACTTGACACACATCTCCCAGAAAATCTCTAGGTTTGCTCTTCTACTCACCTTCAGTTCTGCCAACATCAGCTTCAGGGTTTCTTTATTAAGGCCATCATTCTTACGTCTCCTTGAAATCTGAAATCCCCAAAACCGTGAACTGAGTGAGGCACACAGACATAAAAAGCTATGAAGGTGGCAGACTTTGGGGTCTTGGGGCTATGGAATGGTGGTGGTTAATGAAATTAGATCCCAAGTAGAAGCTTGATAGAAAAATGTCTCCCTCTTGCTCATGGGAGGTGCTTGACTCTGGGCTGGCTGGACAAATCTTTTTGCTCCCATAGGCCATGAAAACAACTGCCCGGGGAGCAAGGAGGAAAGGTGGGGTGCAAAATGGTTGGGGGAGGGAAGGGAAACTCTTTTCTCCTATAGTCAGTCCTTAGCTCTCTCAGCAGATCTGTAATCCCAGGGAACCAAAAGGAGTATTCATCAGAGTTTGTCCTAAGAGATGCCATGGGTGGTGGAGGGGTTGGGTGCCACACCTGTTTAGCCAGTTTAGCTCCTGCTTGGATCTTTTTTTTTTAAATATTTTTTGCTTTTAAAGATTTTATTTGACAGAGAGAGAGCACAAGCAGCGGGAGTGGCAGACAGAAGGAGGGAGAGAGAAACAGCCTCCCCACTGAACAGGGAGCCTGATGCAGGGCTCCATCCCTGGACCCTGGAATCATGACCTGAGCTGAAGGCAGATGCTTACCCAACTGAGCCACCCAGGCGCTCCGGTCTTGGGTCTTTCTGACTACAAGAGTTCAGGAGTTCAGTGATTTTTGTCAAAATTCCTAAGATCTGAACCTCCATCAAGGATGCCCCCCCCCCTTACCTTCTTCTGAAGCTCCACCACGTTCCTGCTCAGAATCTGGTTACTCTTTTCCTATGGAAAGGAAGAAGTAACGGGGATACACGTGCTCTGCTTCTGTACTTTCCCTGTCCCTGGGTCTCTAAAATACAGTCTGGGGATAAGTGTGCTGGGGAAAGAACATTCTGGCCCCACACAGAGGAAATGGGAAGAGAGCCCAGGTCTGGGGCCCCCATGCCAAGTGCTTCATTCTCAGAGCACACTCATCTGATTTCTCCAGACACAGCAAGGACCATGGATGATGATCCCCTGAGAAGGAAAGCAGCAGCAGACTGCAAGCCAAATGCATTGCACAGTCCTTCTCCAGATACCTTCTTACCAGCTTAGCTGTCTCTGATTCCAGGTTCTTCAAGGTCTCCTCCTTCTCAGATGCGATATGGTTCAACTCCTCCCACTCATTGGCTTGTCCTAGTGAAAGGACAGTCTCTCCTTCCAGACTGAAAAATACAGACACCCAGATGTGGATTAGTCATAAGGAAGCTGCCAGCACCCCAGCTTAGGAAGCCAAGGTCTCAGGGGCCCAGAATCACTGCCGAATGCAGTGGGAATACAATGTCAGCTTCATGTGGAAATGTAATGCCAGAATCTATACGTAAAGCCTCTGGGGACACCACAGTTCATGCTTCAGGATTTAACACACAAAGATTTATCAACAAAGAAAGAAAACTTCCTCCCATCTTCTCTTTATTCCAAGGGGCATTCTTTTGAGGAGAAGCCTTTCTCTCACCAACTACAAAGCCTGACCTTTGAATAGCTTCTTCCTTCTCTTGGATTTTTTTGAGAAGAGCTTGATTTGCTTTGTCCAGTCTGTGCAGGTCCTTTTCAAGGTCTGAGTTCAGGCAGTCAAGGTTTTGTTTTGTGACTTCTAACTTTGGTATTTCCATCATCTCCTGCCTACAAGAAAATCATCTTTCTTACTGAGCTCGGGACAGGAAAACAGGGGAACCCTAAGAAGAATTCCCCTGGTAATCTCATTCATCCCCCTTCTTCTGCTGTTACTATGTCTAAGCAGCCCTATGTTGTAATTTTCCATGGTAAATTAATTTCTATAGTGTTTTGCATAGAATAAATTCCTGGGGTCAAAACACATTTTTTAAATTTTTTTTAAAGATTTTATCTACTTATGTATTTGAGATAGAGAGTGATAGAGAGAGCCACCCAGGTACTCCTCAAATCACATTTTAATTTTAAATATTATAAATGGAACCCATTAAAACAAACCTTTTATAAAGCAGGAGTTTTTTTTCATAAGAACAATTATGCTGCAACTTACTTATTTTTTTTTTTTAATTGTATGGAGTATATAGAGAATCCCAGCTACACCTATAAAGCCCTTAAAGATCTGACAGGGAGAGGGGATTTCTTCAGTTCCCTTTTGTTACGGTCTCCTGAGGAGTTTATGTTGCATGTTTTCTATCCTAGTCAAGTACACCCACCGGACAGGACAGGGGCAGGGGTGAGGGGCAAGGGTTGGAGTGGATCTTTTCTCCAAATAAGACTGACTTGCTATTTGAGGCCTTAGTTATTTCTGAAAACCCCACCATGATTAGTATGAGAAAGTCCAAAGATCTGAAGCTAAGGCCTTTTCTCTGCAGGAAGGGCCCCGGGGGCCTGGGGAGATAATGTCCTGAATCGTGGAGGTTCTCTTCCTTACTGGATTGGGGCAGAACTTTCTCCTCTACTGAACTTTATCATCTTTATTACTTACACATCATCCAGTGGGTCCTGTCCAGCTCCTTCCATTGTGAGTTTCCTAAAATGTTAACACACACATTTATTATGGAAATGTAGCCCCTAATGTCCAACACGGTAACGTTGCCCCATGGTAACAACCCCTCCTGGCCAGGAGGGAGCAGGCAAAATTTTGACCAGGCAAGACAGAGCCGAGAAGAGACCCATGCCTCCAACTGCAATGTTTTACTAAATTCCAATAATCCAGATTGTGTTTGAACTTAAAATTGTATAAGCAAATCCCCCTGGAGTATAGAAATCTTGTTTTCACAGTTTTTCACATTTTCGCTATCTTTCCCTTTCCTGGCCCTCATTTGTCTGGTCACAGGTAACACTCGCAGGACACTCAAGCTTATGTCTATTGGCAAAGGCACCGAGAGTTCATTTCTAACCCAGACCTCCAGGGAAACTTAGGTAAAAAAATAATAGAGAAGAGCCAGAGGGTGCCATAAAGCTGGCTGCCTGATTTCTAGGTCTATTGCCATCCGAGTTCTAACAAGCTCTAGATGTCACAGGCTGAGACGATTCTGAAATAGCAGCAAAAACAATAGGGCAGACAGCAGGATACAACTACCAGCAGGGAAAAACAAATGTTGGGCTCTCAGGGACGGTGTCTCCTAACCACTGCCCCCAAACTAAAGTTCAGGACCGAAACTAAATCTAAGAAAAGTAGAGTTCCAAACTCCCCTCTCCTTTCATGTTCCACCTTCTCTTCTTTTTCTCTTTCCTCTGAAGCTTTCTGGCTTTAATACTCTTTTTAATTCCTCCGCACACCTCCTTCCCCTTTCATCGCTCCCCTGCATTTTTCCTACTCTCTTTACACACAAGGCTTCCCAGCTTTTGATGATGCCCTCTGAACTCACCCTTCTCTTCCCAACTGAGATTTCTTCAGTTCCCACTGAGATTTCCAACCAATTGTCAGAATTTTCAGAAATTTCAGAAAAGGTCTCTCCTTGCTTATTCAGCTCTCCACATATCACCAGACCTGTCCTCTCTGGCAGGGTGGGGCAGCGTGTCATAGTGGGTAGGGGTGGGGGGCAGTGACAACCACACATCACCCCTGTAGGCAGCATGGAAACAGAGTTCAGAACTTTAGGGCAGTTTAAATCTTTTCCTACACAGCAGTAAGATCTATGGAACGCATTTCTTCATGTCCCCAAGGCCCTAGGCCTAGTGACAGTTAAGGTCACTCTCTTCTCTCTTCCTTCCTCAACTCCTTGTGACATGTGTGCAGGCTGTTGCGCCCAAATCCAAATTATGCATTTCCGTTGAAGGCATCTGAGAGCTATGGGCCATGGGGTAGGAATATTCGAGAGAAGGCTGGGAGAAATCAGAGATGTCTTATCTATAGGCCAAGCAAGCCCTCCTTCTCACCAAGTTGGATTCTTGGAGCTACAAAACAAAACTCCTTCAGTTTCCCTGAACTGTCACTGCCAAGACAATGGGAAGGAAAAGTCTGATGTTTCAAAGATGGGGTGTATGGAGGTGGGACAAGAAGGAGGAAAGAAGGGCACCTGGGTGGCTCAGTGGCTTAAAGCCTCTGCCTTCAGCTCAGGTTATGATCTCAGGGTCCTGGGATCGAGGCCCGTGTCAGGCTCTCTGCTTAGCAGGGAGCCTATTTCCTCTGTTCTCTCTGCGTACTTGTGATCTCTCTGTGTTAAATACATAAAATCTTAAAAAGAAGAAGAAGAGGAAGAAGAAGAAGAAGAGGAGGAGGAGGAGGAGGAGGAGGAGGAGGAGGAGGAGAAGGAGAAGAAGAAGAAGAAGAAGAAGAAGAAGAAGAAGAAGAAGAAGAAGAAGAAGAAGAAGAAGAAAAAAGAAGAAAGAAGAAAGAAGAAGAAAGGAGGAGGAGGAGGAGGGGGAGGAAAGAAAAGTGTTAGGTCCCCAAACCCGATTCCACTGCTGCCTCCTTCAAAATTCCTCCTGATTTTCTGAGGTCTTAAGTTACTGGAGCACTAGATGGGACTTTGCATGACGGCGTCACTCCGCTGAGCAGTTCTGGATTCCCTGATTACGAAGATGAGGCAGTATACAGAACTGGGGCAATATCAGTAAAGGTGTGTACTTGGGTTTCAGATCTGGCCATTGCTGTCCCTTAAGCTCAATTCACTCATCCATGATGTCAGTGAAACCTTTTCCAACAGAATTGTGCTCATCTCAAGGCCCTGGAAAGGCCTTACCAAACATGCCACTGTCTCTCCAAGAAAGTATCTCTCCCACACCATAATATCTCTTGTAATTTTATCCATCCTTCTCTGCTCAGTTCAAATACTGATGCTTCTACACCTTCCCAGATATCACGCCTTCAGTCCCAGCAGAATGAACCCCCAACCTCTGTTCTCCTCTTTTGGTATTTTATATTGTTTTTAGGAAATGTGTACACACTGTGGAATAAAGATTCCACAAACAGGCTAAAAACCCCTTGAGAGAGTAAGCTTTAATTAAAGCCAAATTTCCCTCCCCAGCTGAGCTCCAGTTATGTGTAAGATACTTTACACAGAACTCAATAGGAATGGTGCCCCCTGGAGTTGTTCAAGAAGGGGGTGTCTTCCAAAGTGGAGAGTGGAAATAGGCTGGGTAGAGACAGAGAGCTGCTGAGTGTTTTCCATCCTGGCATTTCAGAGTTGTGTTGCCTTGGGTGAGTATTTGATCTCCCTGAGCTCAAGTCTTCTGACCTGTGAGATGGGCATTATTTCTACCTCACAAAGTTGTGGTGGAGATGAAATAACATATGTGAAGCTCTTAACACAGTGTGTGGCACACAGAAGCACTTAATTCTCATTCATTCTCCAGCACAACACATGCTCCATTTTTCTGTCTTTTATTGTCTTTGCACATGGTGTTATGCTGAATGTTTTTAGAAGAAATGAATGAATAAATGAGTCCTTCCACTCCCTTTATCTAGAACGGTGTTATCCTCCCTGTCCTTCTTACACCTGAGAGGCTCTCCCCTGTACACCCTGATTAGTACAGTGTTGTTAGCAGCACAGCGAACCGTAGCAGAATTCTCAACAGAGGGTCAGCACCCTCTAGAGGCTGACCCACCGTCATCCAGGATGCAATCTGAAAGCTTCCGCCCAATGTCCCAGAGCAGTAGTTGCCTCTGCTTGAGAATCATCAGTGAAGAACGTATTCTCTGCACCAAACTGCCTCTCTCTTTTCTGTAAAGACACTGTACTAATTCACCCTCTCCATGAACTCTTCCAAAATGAACCCTTCTTAGCTTACTGCCCTAAGTAGACAATGTGCACTTTGGAAATGACCATATTTTCCTTTTTGCTTTGACACTAAGAAGCAAAAACACCACATCTGAAGACCCAAATTTTCATGTCTGTGCTGGACATTGTGACCTCTGTGTCTTTCCCTTAGTCCTATTCTATTCATTTTTCATGTGGTTCTGATTTTTAACTTAGTTTTCACTGTTTTGTATTAAATAGATAGTTCCAAATGACACAACTATCGGTAAATGTAAATATGGATGTAGTTAGAGTTAGAAATAATAGCAAATAAAGATCTGAGGGGAGCAGTGTGTTTTGGGGGTCATGGGTAAGAACCTAGGCTATGGAATCAGACCGCACTGACTTTGAATACCCACTCCACCACTTCCCAGAGTGAGGTTGTGGACAAGGTGTTCAACCCCTCAGACTTCAGGTTTCTCATTAGTAAAGTGTATTTGGATCATTTTGTGGCATATAAGATACTTTGAAAGTGTCGGTCCCATAGATACAAGCTTTCTTTTCTCCCCCACACCTAAATAAGAACTTTGTGATGTTCTTATTTTAATTTAGGGACCATGTGTTCTTTTCCCTTGGTTTATCTTCATACAGTATGTAATCTGTATGTGTGTGAGGCATTCACTGTGAGTACATCTCGGAATACTGTGTTTCTTCGTACGCTTCCATTCATGTCATCCTAGCAAGTAGAAAGAATGATACTGGGCCCCCCGGGGGGCTCAGTCAGTTAAGGGTCGGTCTTTGGCTCAGAGCATGATCCCAAGCCCCCACATCAGGCTCCTTGCTCAGTGGGAAGCCTGCTTCTCCCTCTTCCTCTCCCCTCCCCCTGCTTGTGCTGCCTCTCTCTCTCATTCTCTCTCTCTGTCAATCAATAAATAAAATTAGAAAAAAAGAAAAAGAATGATATCCTGTGTATCAAGATGACAGAGACTTTTTGACTCCTGTTTTTTAAAAATCAGCCCTCCCTACACCTAGCACTTACACTTGTGATAACTCACAGGGGAGCTCTAAGCTTCGGCAACTTAGGAAAACAAAGATTTGATGGCTCCTATTTACTGTTCTGAGTTCTGATTTTTATTCTCAACAGCTTAGTTTTATTGAGAACAGCTCCTGTTTTGTTCTAGTACCAGAGGCCATAGAGGAGACCTGTGCTAATTTGCATGGTTGCAGAATTCAATTTTAACCTTTTTGTTAGCAATCCCCGAAGTTAGAAGTGTTTGTTATGCTATTTTAGTTCTCTACAAATATCACATCATGGCAAGACAAATTGTTACAGTGTCAGGAATTAACTCTATTTTCTGATTAAGGAGAATTATTTTTCGGTCAGTAGGCTGTTTACCTGGAAGATCAAAAATTTGGTCTAATATGTGTTTTGAAGATCTTATATTCCTTGCTTTCTATACAAATATTTTTAAAATTTAATCTTTTGAGATTTAGAAGAGATGCGCTTATTTTGCATTTTGTACAACTTTTCATAACATGAAGACTAAGTTGTCAACCAAAACTAATAGAATAAAAAAAATTTACTGGTAATAAAATCAGGTATAACTCCAAGAGGAGACACTGGAGGAGAACCAAGCTGGGTCTCTGAGGCGTCACACATCATGAGAGGACACACCTGATCAGCACACACATTTAATTAAGCTGCATGAAAATCATGTATTCTATCCTATCACTCTGGAAACATCCTTCCTCCCTGGCCAATAGACACATTTTATCAGGGAAATGATTTTTCTGTTACCAATGCCTCTGTACCAGTAGGTTGGTTTGGTAATAAATGTGAGACCTTTCAGCTCTAAAAAAAAGAAAAAAAAATCCTATATCATAAGAGGGAGTTGTTTACAAGGTAACAATGGAACTATATAGTTGATTATCAAAGTTAATAATACCAGGATGGAAGTAGAATGAATGGCATCAGCACCAAAAAAGAAAAAATATCCTGTCCAACCATCATGGTAAAACCTTTTCTCCTGATATTCTTAATATCTGGGAAGAATTTCCCTACTAAGTATTCCTGGATTATTTTTAGGACACTGGGTCACTAATGATAAAAAATAATGACAACAGTAGATTATTGAGAACTCTAAAATCTGGCTTCTACTTCTACTTTTCTACTTTACTGGAATGCAACCTATAATAGAGTGTGTGGAAAATTTTGGTTGTGTCCTGCCTTTCCTATTAGGTGGATCCATTGAAAAAAATGAAAAATTCAGTTAGACAGTTCCTGGTATGGCTTAATATTTTAGGTGCAGTCACAAGACATTTTTAACAACAAAATAATTTCTGTATAAGCAATAATCTTCTATGCTATTAGTGGGATATAAATTGGCACAATAACCATGGAAAACAGTTCAGAGCAAACATCCACTTTGGCTAAACCATTTTTGGAAAACTGTAAATGACAAAACAGAACATGCCTCTCTCCTGCTGGTCGGCAACCTCACTATGCAACATACTCTAAACACAACTCTTGGGCATATACCCCAGGAGAGAATGTACAGTAATTTTTACACAGTACTGTTAATAGTAGCAACTTGAATCTGTCCATCAATAGTAGAGTGGAGAAATAAGTTGAGATATAAAGCAGAAGAAATAATTTACTATTATACTCAGTAACATGGTCAGATCCCCCAAACATAATATTGACAGAACGTATGCATTCTTTTTTTTTTTTTTAATTTTTTTAGAACGTATGCATTCTAAGTTGAGATATATCAAGTTCAACGTAGATTAAACTGAACAATATTTTACTGTACATGTGTAGGGAATCAACCTGTTAAGAGAAGCAAGGGAGTAATTTCACAAAACTCCCAATAGTGGATATTCTCAAGGAGAGAGGGGGTGAAATCAGGATAGGGTACAGGAGGCTTTTGGAGTAGGTTTTGCATTCTGGCCTGGGTGCATGAGAGTTGACTAATTATTATTCCCTAAATGCTGCACATGTGTTTTGACCCTATGAGTCTGCTCTACTTCACAATCGGGCATATAGAGAAAGGCAGCGAGGTTTGGGTTCTTGATGTCTGAGGTCCCTGTACCTCCAGAGGATGGATAGGATGTAAAGTCCACAGTTAACAGCTGAAAGAAAGGTGAAGAGCCCTTCCACAAAAGGTAATCTCCAAATAGACATTTTCCCTTAGTCTGAATCTTGTTCGGGCCTGTTGAAAAAGATCACTCTGAATTTGCCACAGTGGGAAAGTAATGGCAGGCATGACTTTAAGCAGAAGTAGGAAGAGCCCATTTCCAGTGAGGGCGACTTGGTTCTGAGGCTTAGAATTTGCAGATTGCCAGTGAGGGGGCTCCTCCTGGCCATGGATGTGTTAGGTTTGACCCACAATGTGTTTATGATTTTTAGCTAGTTGCCAGAAACTTTAAAACAGGAGATTTTGTGTGAAAATCTTGAATTTCTATTCCTCTTGAAAGATCAAATATGATAGCACTGGATCCATATTTAGACAGAATATTCATTCTCTAGTTCAGCACTGTTCTCATCAGTCCCTGTTGGCTTACACTCAGCTTGTTCATGCGATTCATCCAGCTCCGAGGCGTGTGCGACACCTCACTTGTGGATTCTGTGAGTGACATGAAAATACGGTCCTTCTGTTTCTAGTTTTCCACATAGAAGACTGGGCACGGCAGAGGCCAAGGTAATGCCTGCGGAGGAGGGGCACTAAGTCACATGATCCCCGAAGCAGCTGTAAGGCCCTTGGGGCCAGCATCTGGGATCCGGCAGGGAGGGGCTGGGGTCAGTAGACCTGGCCAGTGGGACCCCCAGGGGCTGCTTCTCAGGTCTCACAGCAGCCTGGAAGGGGAGAATGTCAGTAGGGTAAGGACCAATGGTGAACACTTCCCTCCTGCTTTTTTCTGGGATGACAGACACTCAAGATCTTGCTATAACACAAGGAGCGGTGACTCTTTCCAGAAATAGAATGCAGGGAAAATGACACTGAGTATCTTCCCAGGCTAGGTTAGAAAAGTCCACACAGTTTCTGCCTGATTCCTTGGAATTCAGCCACCATGATTTGAGGAAGCCCAAGCAGCCCATGGAAATGAATCAAAACAGTGGGCCTCTATGCTGGGCTGAGCTCCTTGACAACAACCACTACC
>PITA01007044.1:21631-95069 GCA_004023965.1 Spilogale gracilis | reverse complement strand
TTTTAATTTCAAGTTAGTCGACATTCCAAAGCATCCACCAAAATGAATTGGAATGGTCATAAGAGAAATAATATGAAAATGACTTGTATACCAATAAGTGAAATTTTTACTTTGTAATAAGAGGTGTATCTGACCAGTAACTGGAAGCTCTTTACCTGTTATCTAAGCCATCCTCTTACTGGATACTCCCCTAAACCTATACTGCTTTATTTGAAAACATTAATTAAAAATAGACCTTTATAGTGGATCAGAATACCCAGATGAATAGCTACAATTTAAATGATGACGCTCAATTATTTTCAAACTTGATTTCTCATCTGGGTTCCTATTCTCTATTTCCAGCTGCTTTCTAGATATCATGTACCAGTACTTATCCTTGCCACTTCAGATTCAGCAATTTAAAAAGTGAAATCCTCCCTGCTCATTCTGTCTACCCACGATGAAATCCTATTTCCTCTTATTGTGTTCCCTGGTTTGGATATCAATATCGTGAGCCACCACTAGTCATGCTTGACCCACTGACCCCATTCACTAAGTTCTTGTACCTTATCTTTTTCACTTGAGCGGTATTTTTCCTTTTCTCTCTTTCCCACTGTTAACCCTTGTAATCCCTGACCTGGACAATTGTCCTAACTTCTTAATTGATCTCTCAGCTTCTATTCCATCCTTCTTCCCAATCCATTTTACATAAATGAGGTAAGCATTAGAACTGGGGTAAGCATTTTTAAATGGGGTAAGCATTAAAAAAATTTCCCCTTGGGGCGCCTGGGTGGCTCAGTTGGTTAAGCGACTGCCTTTGGCTCAGGTCATGATGCCAGAGACCTGGGATCAAGTCCCACATCAGGCTCCCTGCTCGGCGGGAAGCCTACTTCTCCCTCTCTCACTCCCCCTGCTTGTGTTCCCTCTCTGGCTGTGTTTCTCTCTGTCAAATAAATAAAATCTTTAAAAAAAAAAAGAAAAGAAAAATTTCCCCTCAAGATACACACTCACTAAATTGAGGAGTGACCTTGGGTACCTTGTTTTACAGAAAGCTTCAGAGATTATTCCCATGCATACCCTTAATTAAAACCAGTGATTTGAGGGGCGCCTGGGTGGCTCAGTTGGTCAAGCAACTGCCTTCAGGTCATGATCCTGGAGACCTGGGATCGAGCCCCACATCGGGCTCCCTGCTCCGCGGGGGGCTTGCTTCTCCCTTTCTCACTCCCCCTGCTTGTGTTCCCTGTCTAGCTGTGTTTCTCTCTGTCAAATAAATAAAATCTTAAAATAAAATAAAATAAAATAAGTAAAAAAAATAAAACCAGTGATTTGGGTGCCTGGGTGGCTCAGTTGGTTAAGCGACTACCTTCAGCTCAGGTCATGATCCTGGAGACCCAGGATCGAGCTCCACATTGGGCTCGGCTCAGCCGGAAGCCAGCTTCTCCCTCTCTCACTCCCCCTGCTTGTGTTCCCTCTCTGGCTGTGTTTCTCTCTGTCAAATAAATAAATAAATAAATAAATAAATAAATAAATAAATAAATAAAAATATTTTAAAAATAAAAAAAAATTAAAAAATAAAACCAGTGATTTACAAGCTTCTCAGGTTATCTTTTTGAAGCCCAATTATAAGTACATCATCCTTTGACTTGAAAACGTTCCATGCTTCCCCCACTGCCTCTAGTATAAAGTCCAAACTTCCTAGCTTCTGGTAAAACAGGCTTCGTTCACATTCTGGCCATAATCTACTTTTCCAGAGGCATTTTCAACTACTCCCCCTCAAGTGCTTTTGAGTCCAACTAAGTTAGCCCCAAATATGTCACGTACTTTTGGGTTTCAGTCCCTTTTTCCATATAATTTTGTCCATCTAAGGTGCCCCTTAACTCTCTTCTGTTGCAGGGAATCTCTCTCCTCAGTGTTAGCTCGCCCTGACTTCTCTTGCCCCTCCTTCCTCCAGGCCAGAGTCATTGCTCTTCATTGTACTCCTCAATACTTTGTACTTGTATTGCTGCTCTCACTACTTTGCATAGTGATAATTTGTTTACATATCTGTCTTCTTCAATATATGATTAGGTTATTAAGGTGAAGATAGTCTTACTTATCTTTTATGAGTAGACATCCAATAAATAAGCTTCTCTCCTTTTGATTAAGCTTTTAAAAATTCTCTCCAAGGGTGCCTGGGTGGCTCAGGGGTTAAAGCCTCTGCCTTCAGCTCAGATCATGATCTCAGGGTCCTGGGATCGAGGCCTGCATCGGGCTCTCTGCTCAGCAGGGAGCCTGCTTCCTCCTGTCTCTGCCTGCCTCTCTGCCTACTTGTGATCTTTCTCTCTGTCAAATCAATAAATAAAATCTTAAAAAAAAAATTCTCTCCACGTCTTCTTTTTATACCCATTTCTTCTGCTTAACAGATTACTTCTGTTGCATCCATTTGCTTCTTCTATCTTCTCATCAAAAAATTGACATGTCTTATGAAGAAGGAAAGAACCTCCCAAATTTGTACCAAGCGATGGTTGGTGATCATTTGGGTATCACAGAACTCACTAGTGTCTAAAGATCATTGTTGAGATCTTTGCCAAAGGAAGATGTAGAACATCTGGTGACCTGTTCAAGGTCTTCAACAGGTTTTGAATATTAAAGACAACTACCAAAACTATTGTGATAACTTGGAGCAATTCTACTTGTAAGTTTCTATAACTGGTACCATTAATGTCTGCTTCACACCTGGAAGCATTCTTTCAGCTGTCTTATAGGAACTATGAAACATTTTTTTAAGCCAGAAGTCATTTGTGGTATATTATGTCTTCTAAGACCACGTCTGAATTGTTGGCTTTCACAGTGAATTTTCTGTCTAGAGGTAGATCCTACAGTAAAGACACCATTTATGTTTTCAAATACCTCTTCCAGCTTGAACTACAAACACATTGTACCTATTTCTCTAGCAAAACGTGCTAGAAGTTCACAAAGGCTATGAAGTTTGGGGGAGTTATGATTAGCTTCTAACTTACAATGTAATTGTTACTGTCTGGTTCTGAATATTAGAGAAGAGACTTTGATATGTGTGCTCTAAGATAATAATTGTGCATGATATCTGGCAAAAGATAGAGATGATCATTAATGACTTTTGTGGCATCAGATCAAACAAAATACTACAAATCCTGAAATTTTATCACATGGATCCACGTGTAAGAAATTTTTAGAAAGTTTTTTTTCTATTGTCATTTTTCCTCTGAGAATATCAGACAGGAAATTGAATGTAGTAGTATCTTCAATATTGAAAAATACTAGGTAACTACATTAGTTCTGAAAGCAACATGAGCATGTTCTTATCTTATTTGGGAAATGGTTACGAATAATAATATATTAAAGAGGCAAAACCCATTCTGTTTTCAGGAGCAGAATGTTTCTGGTGCCCTCAAGCATGAAAAGCTGTGGTGCTGGATTTGTTTCTCTCGTAGGCGTTGTCTCCTTGTTCCATTTGGACAATTGATTTCAAAGGACTAGAGGCAAAAATATAAATTTAGAACAAAAATTAAGTTAATCTCTGTGTTCATTTTTAATAGTCAGCTTAAAATGATTGATTGATTGATTATAACTCAGCACAGCCACCAGCATTAATAAGCTTGAAAGTCTGGGGCAACATTGGATACCTGCCTGGAAGATAGGTAGGGAGATGAATAATGTGGAATTATATTCTCGCCTAGAAAGGCGTATTTCAATTCTGAATGTCTTTGCGCCTTGTCACATAAAGGGAGGAATGTGTAACAATAAGCATGTGCTGGGGCTTAAAAATCAAGAGCCCTAAATCTGTTCCCTGCAAATTACATCCCATCTTTGATCCTCTCCATTAAATAGAAAATCATTTAAAATATTTCCTTACCCAGAAGTGAAATTGAGTTAAAAGAAAGGGAGGAGTGTATATAGACAGATGTAGAGATAGGTAGGTAGATAGGGAGGTACGGAGTTAGGTTGATTGATGGATCTATCGCTCTTCACCTTTCCTTTAGGTTCTTTGGCTTTACCTAAAAATTTTCCCTTGAGTCTCTGTTTGAGTGTCCTATAAAACCTGCAAAATAGCAAAGGCTCTAGTCCCTTAATATCCACCAAGACTTGCTAAGTATAACCTCTACAAAAACACTTTACATAATTAAGTCAGCACTTAAATATAAGGAGAAACCAGGAGCTAGTTCTCAAGCACCTAAATATGGAGAAGGACTTTTCTGCTTCAGCTTTTGGCTTTCATGGACAAATTTCTCTGAAAAGTACTTCTTTCAGTTTAGGGGAGGAAGTGAGAAATTTCCCAGGAGTAATATTTAGCAATAGTCATGTGGCCCCAAATGCAAGAAAGAAACCCTTTGTAGCTGAACATGGTGGGGAGGGAGAGGAGCTGAAGATAGCTGAAAGGCAAAATCATAGATTCCTTTCGGTAAACTTGGATTTGTTCCTTTAAGACTCTCTAAGAGGGAGCAATGGACTTTGACTCCAGAAAACCAGCTCTAAAGACAAGTTATTAAAAATACTTACCTTCAAATTTAAATTTAGATTAGGTTATAAAAGAAAGAATCCTAATTAGAGGATCAGGATATAATATAGGTTGATTATTAAGATTCTAATAAAGGACTAAGAGAAGAATTTAGTATTTAATAGTTTGTTTTGGTAGAAAGTATGGAAACTAAGTCCAAGGGAAGACAGTGAACTCTAACCAAATCAAGAAAAACATGTATGTTGCTATTGTGACCTGTGTAATACACCACAAACATCAAAGATCTTGTAACCCTGGAAACCCCTAAAATGCAGAGAAATTAAGTAGCAACTCAGACCTGTGTACTAAACTATGAAACAAAAGCAAGCAGAGTCACATCCCTGTCGTGGTGTGTGTGTCACTGTTTGTTCCTCTTGGTACGTACAGCACAGCTCTGTGGTCCACCAGCTTCGAGCTCAAGAACTCTTCTTGTGGAGTTTGCTTGGGCTGCACCTCTCGATTCCCACCTGGCTCCCACTGTGCTTATCAGGAAGAATGATAGTTGGTTCCTTTGCTCTTATCACTCTTTCATTTGTTTCCCCTGGTCATGTTGGTAATTATTAATATAATGTAAATGTCTTTGCTTTCAGTCCCCCTCGCCCGCTGGCTAATATGAATGACACCATGGTGAGCCACACGTCCTCTGGAGTGCCCACCCCCACCAAGAGGTATGTAGGGTTCACGCCTCAGTCACTGCTCAGAGTTGGCCTGGCCTGGGAGGCAGAGCATCCCACGGGATGAAAAGGACTGGTGTTCTTTCTCCTTTAACTGTCTTTTAATATTATTTTCTAATTTTTTTTCTTCCTCCTTTCCAACTAACTCGTGGACATAGCAACTGAAGGAGTCTGCTTGTGAGTGGTGCCTGGGGTGGAAGCTCTTCACTTGTGACAAGCAGTGAATATAGTGTCAAAGCAGATTAGGCACTTTTAAGGTTTTTTATGGTTTTTTTTTTTAACATTAAACAGTATTTTGATGATCATGAATTGCAACAATTTTGCATTTGTATTCTTTAAATGTCAAAGATCTTTTCTGCTTCCTGATTAGATTAGATTTTGTGAATTGAATTAATCCCTGATATTCTAAATCATTCTGTATATGATTCATGAACATTTAAGTTGAAAGTCTAAGTCTCTCTCTTAGTTTACAAGGAGTTTCCTTTAGGGTCCTATGAGGAACTAGAACTGTGCACTCCTTTCTCTTCTTTATTTAATTTACTCTTTTCCAAAATTCGCTTAGGCAGGACTTAAAACAACTCTTTAAAACGGCTTACTTTCTGTTTGATTTAAGCTGTTCCATAATCAGAGCATTGTAGAAACTCCCTCAAGGGCACAGCCATTAAAGAATTCTTTCTAACAGTCATCACCCAAAGAGAAGAAAAAAAAAACAACAAAGACATTCCAACTGACTCCTCAAGATCTTCCTGAAGAAAACTACTTTGTTCCATATGTACTGATTGCCTTGGGTTAATTCAGCTATAGAAATGTCATCTGCTTAATGATACTTTGACTTAACATATAATACCTAAGATAACTGTATTTATTCCCATTGGCTAAAACTCCTAGAGCACTGTTTCCCAAACTTGACTGATGAGAAGACTTGGACGAATCATCTAGGTCAGTCATTAAAAATACAATTTTCTGGGACCACATCAAACCCAGTGGATCCTAAGATCCCAAGAAGCTTCACCTTCAACAATAAGTATTCCAGGTGAGTCTTACCATCAAACAAGTTTGGGAAAGAGCCTTGGAAGGAAGCTAAGGAGTGTACTGTAAGGCTGCCCTGGAATAGAGGAGTTAGGGATTTAATAAATCAGAATGACTTACTTGATAATGCAGTGTTATCCACTAGGAGATTCAAGACGGACCAGGTAAGAGTGCTTACCCACCTCCTTCCTGAGACACTACTCGCAGGGAACAGCCACACCGCTTCCTTTGGGCAAAGTTGAGGGGTATCGATGACTAGAGCATGGACTTGAGCCAGGCTCTTGGCATTTGACTCCTGGCCCTCCCCTGACCTTGAACAAGATTCGTATCTTCATCTTTTTAATTTATAGAATGGGGACAGTGATAGCAGCTACCTTGTGGGGTCATGTGAGACTTTAAGATACTGTTTTCATTATTTAAGAAGTTAACTAATGAAAGAGCAAATGGGTAAGAAATGGTAATTTACAAATAATACTCTTTCAAGGAAGAATGGAGAGTTTCTGGAAGGATACAGAACAATTAAACCTCTCCCCGCTACATAGATATTGCAACAACCCTCACTAGCCTTAGTCCTTAGTCTTTTATATTAAAAAACACTTAGGTACAAATCCAGACTCAGAATCCAGACTAATCTAAATCCCAACTTCAGGGATGTTTCCATTTCAAAACCAGGAAGCCAAGGCAGATTATTGAAACAAGTCAGCTTGGGGGTGGTGGATTAGTCTTAGCAATGCTGGCTAGTAGGGTTTTACTTCATCTGAGTCGTTCTCTTCATTTACTAGTTTTGTCACTCTGAGTCACTTGAGTCCCTGAGGGCCATAAGTGCCTGGTGACCAGGTCACCAGACATTCAGTGACCACAGCTAAATGTAGCTGCCAGAGGCTGT
Source organism: Spilogale gracilis (assembly GCA_004023965.1). Lineage (NCBI taxonomy): Eukaryota > Metazoa > Chordata > Mammalia > Carnivora > Mephitidae > Spilogale > Spilogale gracilis. The sequence goes on along the minus strand of PITA01007044.1, from coordinate 87,988 downwards.
TAGAGAGGGTGCCCCTTTCTGAACAACGTTTTGTTGCTTGGGAAGACTGAGAGTGGGGCCTCCGGAGCGGTAATCACCACTGCTGCATCTGGGGAACGACCAGCCTTTATGCTGGGTGTTGTAGTACTAAGCCTCAGGTTTAGGATTACTTGTGAGCGACAGTTGTCAGTCACAACATACCTATTGCTACTGAAAGTTGTTTCAAGTGGTATACTATAGCCTGGATTAAGATTTATGTTAAAGTCAACATTTTAGCTAGTACCTCTTTCTAGCTGAGCAAAGTCTCCTAGAGCTGGTCAACCCTCAGAGTGGTTGTCACACTGTGTGGGGGTGGGCAGCAGAACAAAGGCGGCCGGAGCCCTTAGCAGGCCAGAACAGAAGACCGGTTGCTTTCATTTACCAAGGAGAGTAGTTGCTGGAGTAGAGGCCACATGGGAACAAGATGCTGCCCCCCTAACGATTTAGTCCTTAGAATTTTAGATTTCATTTATATTTGGGATGAGATTATGCTATAACATGTGGACTTTGTGGCATAATTCATAGATTTGGCTTTTTGTGGCCTAAGTTACCAAACCAGTGTAAATGTCCAGCTAGTATTCTATGTACTTCTTTAAGGACTCATCAGTTTTTTTCTTTTTTCCTCTGAATGTCATCAGACTTGTGTCTCCAGAGTCTGATGAAAGCTAGGAACCTGGCTCATCAGCCCAGTCACAGAGCCTCCTGTGCTAGGGCAGAGGATCCTCCACAAGTTTGAAGCTACTCTCCAGAAATAAGAGATTTCCTTTAGAACTCAGCGTAAGACATAAATCACCAAATTAGACAGGAACATGCAGAGTAATAAAAATGCAGAAAAATTTAATAGCTACAGTTTCTACCTTTTCAATAGGCAGTGGGTGTTAAAATAATGACAGCCATAAGGCTCAAAAACACTATGTTATTCCAAATAGAAGATTGTCACAAATGTAAGAGTTACTTTTTATTTTTTTATTTGTTCACTTTTTAAAGATTTATTTGTTTTAGAAAGAGAGTGGGTGCATGCACACAGGTGGGGTGAGGGAAGAAGGAGAGAGAGAGAAACATCAAGCCCAGTCCCTGCTGAGTACAGAGCCCAACACGGGGCTTGGATCCCAGGACTCTGAGATCATGACCTGAGCCAAAATCAAGAGTCAGACACTTAACCGACTGAGCCACCCAGGTGCCCCCAGAGTTAATTTACTAAAGAAGAAAACTTTATCACTTGCAAAGATGCTGGCTGTCATGTGAGATACTCTGAATTATGTTCCTGAGAGGGTCCACTTTGGGGTTTGCTCTTATAATACTCATTTTGTATGCCTATATTGAAATTGTTATAATTGAATAGAAGTTCCATTTTTTCTTTAGTCTACATAATTTCTGGAAAATTGCTTCCTTTTAAAAGAACCAAAACAATACACTTAAAAACAAACAACACAAAACTTTCAGAACTTTAAGGCAAAGGCTTAAAACTCCCCCTTCTACCTGATTTCTTCCAAGGCTTGCTTCAGTCCTTCTTCTGCAGGGATTAGAATGTGAATGGTAATAGTATTCTCTGGATTATTGTACTAGTTTTAGTCATAAATGTACTTTCAGACCAATATGGTAAATGATGCTAGTATTTTTTAATCTTTTTTTAATGTCTCCTGAAGCCTTAGCTTTGTGAATTTTTATGAATATTTAAATTTTCACAATTCTGGGGACATTTCATAGAACTATGGCAGTACCATAAACTTCCAATATGAAACTGCTGCTTTGTGTATTTGGTTGGTTTATTAGTGTCAACTCTTTTAACTGCAGGTATTAAAATTTAACATCAAAAAACACAAACCCAGTTAAGCAAGATGAAAAAGTTTAAGTTTTAATGATCTACTCTGTAACATTATGTTCATAGTGAATACTATACACTTAAAAATGTGTTAAGAGGGCGCCTGGGTGGCTCAATGGGTTAAGCCTCTGCCTTTGGCTCAGGTCATGATCTCAGGGTCCTGGGATCAAGGCCTGCATCGGGCTCTCTGCTCGGAGGAGAGCCTGCTTCCCTCTCTTTCTGGGCCTGCCTCTCTGCCTATTTGTGAACTCTCTCGCTGTCAAATAAATAAATAAATAAAATCTTTTTGAAAAAATTGGTTAACAGGGTAGATAGATCTCATGTTACATGTTCTTAGTTTAAAAAAAAGTATAAGGAGGGGGCGCCTGGGTGGCTCAGTTGGTTGAGCAACTGCCTTCGGCTCAGGTCATGATCCCGGAGACCCGGGTTCGAGCCCCACATCGGGCTCCCTGCTCGGAAGGAAGCCTGCTTCTCCCTCTCTCATTCCCCCTGCTTGTGTTCCCTCTCTCACTGTGTTTCTCTCTGTCAAATAAATAAATAAAATCTAAAAATTAAAAAAAATTAAAAAAAATTAAAAAAAGTATAAGGAGAAAAAGGGACAAACCTACAAAAACAAAGGCAAAAACAGGAAGCAAAGAGCAGAAGTGTCCATGGGTCGCAAAGGGAACTGAAAAGCTGCTGGGATGCCCACCTATAGCTCTCCATCTCCTGGTTACTCCCAGAATGCCATCTCATTCCCTGCTGCTGTGACACCTTCTCCCAATACTGCTCTGGCCTCAGGTGCACAGCCCCAGAGTCCTCACTCAAGAGGTGTGTTTTCCTACCTTGGATTAGAAAACTCCAAGGAAGGATCCTACAGTCTTGGACTGTGTTACTGCCTGTCCATGTGTGAGATGGGCCACGCCCGATAGCCCTACATCAAAACAGACAGAGGAGTATTTCCCCAAAAGAAGACTATACTGTCAGGAACAGAAGAGAAAGGGGGCACCTGGGTGGCTCAGTTGCTTAAGCGACCGCCTTCAGCTCAGGTCATGATCCCGGAGTTCCGGGATTGAGCCCCTCATCGGGCTCCCTGCTCGGCGGGAAGCCTGCTTCTCCCTCTCTCACTCCTCCTGCTTGTGTTCCCTCTCTGGCTGTGTTTCTCTGTCAAATAAATAAAATCTTTAAAAAAAAAAACAAAAAAAAACAGAAGAGAAAGGCCGTGGGAAAGACCAATAACAAGGTTGTTGGCAGACCACTGATTTGCTACCCAGCACACCAATGGGTGCAAAAATGTGTACATACACACTCCCATGCACACCTTCTCATACTGTTTCCTTTAACAGGGTTTTCCTTCACATAATGCAGTATTCCGTGTATAATTGCAAATGCGTGCACACCTCTCCCAGGAGTTTGTCGCCTCCTGTAATAGCCCTGGGCCCTGGATACCTAAGTTGTGTCCACTCATCCAGGTCAGGTCTCAGTATGTGTTTTTGTGACTCATTAACCTATCATACCCTGAAGCAAATAATAAATTGTACAAGGGAGAGATCAGAAAGGAGGATAATTATAATTCGGATAGTAAGGAAAGGGAAGTGACAGAAAACATAGCATTTTAAGCCCCATTTGCCTATGTTTCCTTTTGAAACACGACCAAAATGAGAGCCAAGAGATTACCCACAAGAAGAAAGAAAAATGGAAGAGGAGAAAATAGCAATGAGAATTTGGAAGCAACAGAGCAGATGGGTGAGTGGAAACTGATTTTACGGACTGGAGAAGACCAAAGCGTCTGTTGACAGTGAGGGGAGCCCAGAAGAAAGCCCGCCCCAAGAATGAGAAGGCTCTGAAAAGGAGGGTGCGGAACAGTGGGCTGGCGGTGTGTACAGGAAGCACTTAGAGCCCACTTTGCCAAATAGTTGAGGTTTTTGTTTGGGTTTTCTGGAACAGTACAACCCCCATAAGACCCTAGTTGTCTTAGTTATCTCACTCTCAGTGGGTTGAGGCAACTGCTTTCAGAGAACCTCCCTCTCTCCCTTGCAACATCATGCCGAAGATTTCAGGAAGTCGCTGTCCATCCTGTTATTCCTCTCAAGGTGCCTGGAACTCTGGCCATAAGGGGCACAAGATCTAAGTCCCAGCGTTGTAGAGATTATGCTTTAATCCATTGCTTTTTTCAGTGGCCATGTAGCAAAAATCAATGTATTCCCTCCTTGGGATGGAGAGTTGCTACCGTCCACATCAGCTTGACTCAGCTCATTCTACTCAGCGTTACTCTCCACTTTGAGTATCCATTTCTATTTTAGTCAGAACTCTTGGCTGTAAGTGACAGAAGCTCAGTTTGAATTAGCTTAGGGAAAACAAGAAGGTTTTTGTTGTTTTTTTTAATTTAGTGTGTGTGCATGCAAGCAGGGGAAGGGACGGGAGGGGCGGGGGCAGAAGCAGACTCTGCTGGGCGTGGAGCCCAACCAGGTGCTCGATCTCAGGACCTGAAACCATGACCTGAGCTGAAACCAAGAGCTGGATGCTTAACTACTGAACCACCCAGGTGCCTCTGAAGGTTTTTCTTTTTGTAGCCAAACTGTGAGTGTTAATGTGGCTGTTCCTCAGGGATGGCCAGAACCAGGGAAGCTCTAACTCACTTAGGTATCTCCCTACCTCCCTCTGCTACCCTCATGCTCATTGTTCTTCCCTGTTGAATGTCAGCTGCTTCTTCCCTAATATAGGTACCTTTCACATGGTAGGAAATGTATCTGTGACACCTTTGTGTTCATATTTCATATAACCTCATTACCCTACAGTGATTGACCTTTTGGTTCTAACTTGAAAAATCCCAATGGAAGTTCTTTTTGGTTCATCATGGATCATGTTACTCACCCACTGGTGTTCTGTTTGCTGGCTCCACCTAAAATAACATGGTTTAATGGGTAGGGGTGAATCTCCAAAGAAGGGGGTCTGCTATCTATGGAGAAGGTAGGATGCTGAAGAAACACATAGCTATAGGCTTCTTTATTGGGTGATTTGTGGAAAATATTGCATGTGTAAGTGTATTACATCACCCCTCCATTAGCATAGATTTGTTTCAGGAGGCTCTTTTTCCTTCTACTACCTCATTTTTATTTCTCTCAAGGGTTAAATAATGCTTTCTGTTCTGTTCAGTTTATAAAGATGTATTGGGACATAACACTGTCTTTGGGTGGTAACGGGCAAACATTAGAGCCACTGATTCTGAGTAGTCACCAATTGCTAGGAATCTTAAGTAAAGTCAAGATTTTATCAGTCAGGAGTTTTTAACTTTTTTTTTTTTTTTTAAGATTTTATTTATTTATTTGACAGAGAGAAACACAGCCAGAGAGGGAACACAAGCAGGGGGAGTGAGAGAGGGAGAAGCAGGCTTCCCGCCGAGCAGGGAGCCAATGTGGGACTCGATCCCAGGTCTCCAGGATCATGACCTGAGCTGAAGGCAGTCGCTCAACCAACTGAGCCACCCAGGCGCCCCTAGGAGTTTTTAACTTTAACACATACCTCAAAAGAAGGAGAAGTGTTTTGGGGCAGGGGCAGAGGGAGAGCAAGCATCCCAAGCAGCCTCCAGGCACAGCAGGGGGCTCCATCTCACCACCCTGAGATCATGACCTGAGCCAACATCACGAGTCAAACACTTAACTGACTGAGCCATGCAGGCACTCTGGAGAAATATTTTTTAAAGGCCAGAAGAGGCCATAGTATAAATACTATTTCTGAGCTGAAGACTCAACAGATGAGTTGCACTATAATAGTAGTAAAATGGCTTTCTGAGTGTGTGCCAAGGGAAGGTTTTATCTTATTATCTACAGAATAGTGCAGAATGACAACAGCCACAATTTGCTGTTTTAGACTGAAAATAACAGATGCTGGCGCAACTAAGAAAAGAGGCAAACTGAAATTGATCAAGCCTTAAACTGTCCAGTTGTGAGCTCAGGCTACTGATGCTCTTCCCTCCTGTGAAATGAAAAGTTAGTTTAGGTGAGGGGCACCTGGGTATCTCATTTGGTTTCTTGTCTGACTCTTGATCTTAGCTCAAGTTTTGATCTCAGGGTTGTGAGTTCCATGCCCAGCGTGGAGCCTTCTTTAGAAAAATTAAATACAAAGAAAGAAAAAAAATAACAAAAGGAGAGTTTGGTTGGAAAGCAAGAATTAATGAGGATTTAAACACGGTCATGAAACAACTAGCTTGCATGAATTCTTCATGAGGATCTCTACAAGACCACACGGGAACTTTTTCTCCAATCTATTTTTTTAAAAAGATTTTATTTATTTATTTGACAGAGAGGGAGAGAGATCACAGGTAGACAGAGAGGCAGGCAGAGAACAGGGGGAAGCAGGCTGCCTGCTGAGCAGAGAACTCAATGTGGGGCTCCATCCCAGCACCCTGATATCATGACCTGAGCCGAAGGCAGAGGCCTAACCCACTGAGCCACCCAGGCACCCCTCTCCAATCTATTTTTGAAAGACAGAAAAGCAGAGTAATTGAAAAATAACACATAATCTTAATGTGGCTGTAGGGTCCTCAGTGTTGGCAGATTTCCAAAGTCCATCTGATGGCCCAGGCAGACAGCCAGGTTTCAACTGCTTCTGGGTTGGGATTAAATTCCATTTCCATTCAGGCATTTAAGGTAAACCCTTAAACTTCAGCAATTCTAACTTAGCTTAGTACAAACAAAAAGCGTGAGTATTTCAAGTCCATACTTTAAAGTGTAAGTTTGAAAAATTGAAGCTTACAGAAGCATAGTAACTAATAGTTTCCTCCTCTCATTGGACTCAGGCTTATGTTGAGAACATAAGCAAGAATTGCACCTGTTATGGACCATCAGCCGAGCAGAGAGTAAGAAGGAGCAGGTCTGGGGAGGAAAACTGTGAGTTCAGTGTTGCTGTGTTTAGACTGAGATGCCTGAGAGATTCTGAGAATTCTATGGATTTTGGATGTGAGGGGCCAAGGAAAGGATGGATGCTTCTCTTCCAGGTTCCTTTCTGGCTTAAGTTAAGGTACTTGTGGTGGAAAAACAGGAGGAAGATTTGGGTAAGAAGGCAGCCAGGTTATGTTGAGTTAAAAGTACCTATGGGACACAGAGGAACCAGTCCTTAGCATGAGTTCTTGTCATCCAGATTCTCCCAACTACCTCAGATTTCACACCTTCCAGATTCTTCCAACTACCTCAGGTAGCAAAAAACAGGTAGGTACTCAGATCCAACAAATGACCAGTAGGGGACACACACACACACACACACAATTTTACCCATTTTTCACATCTGCCTTAGACTATTAACTTGAATACCTCTTGACCATATGTCCTGTTAAGAAGCTGACTCAGGGACGCCTGGGTGGCTCAGTCTGTTAAGCGTCTGCTCAGGGCATGATCCCAGAATCCTGGGATCGAGTCCCACATTAGGCTCCCTGTTCATCAAGGACCCTGCTTCTCCCTCTGCCTCTCTCTCTCTCTCCCTCTGTCTCTCATGAATAAATAAATAAAATCTTTAAAAAAAAAAAAAAAAGGAATGTGATAGAGGAATTAAATTTTTAATTTTTTTAAAATTTGAATTACTTGAAACAGGTACATGTGGCTAGTGGTAGTATAGTCCTAAAGGATTAGTCTGTTGTGTCTGGGTCCCACTGACTCTGGGGTCCTTGTCCCCTGGCACAGTGCCCCACACCTTGTAGGTGCTCCCAATACTGACTCAAATACTTAGTTTCCAGCAGAAGTGCTACTAGAACTATCGTATATTCAGCCATGCAAATCACTTTTATGGATTGAATTGACATTTGTCAGCTTGACATTTGCGGCTTATGAAGCTATTCCAAGGTGACTGTTGCTAGCCTCCCCAACCCTGCCTTATTTCACTCTTTTTACTCAGCTTCTATAGACAGAATTATTCAAATCACTCACAGTTTCCCAAGCAGGTTTCTGTACATGCTGCTTCTGCCTTTTATGCATTCCCACCCTTTTATCCTTTATTCCCCTCTCTTTGTCATTGAATTCTTCCTTCTTAACTTAGCTTCAACTCCTCCAGGAAGCCTTCCCTGATACCCTAAACTAGATTAAGTGTTCTTCTTCTGTAATCCATAGCATCTTGTTTATATCAGTATATTGTAATTATGTGTTTGTTTGATGCCTTTCTAGATAGACTATAAACTCATTGAAGTTAAGGACTCATCAGGTTTTATCCAGAAACTTACTTCTTTCCTCCAAATCTAGCTGTCACTTGCCTCTTAATTAGTACTTCCTCTGTTAGGAAAAGGATTTTCTTTTTCAATTACTTCAAGCACATGGCATCTTTAACATTGCCTGCTTAGTTCATTCAGAGCAGAGAAATAAAGGACATGAGTTATACTGACGTATCTGGTTCTACTCCAGTAATTCATCGTCACTCTAGCTGCCCCTGCCCCAGCTTATATGTCCTTTTCCTCTCCAACAGTGAGAAGCCTGGCTCCTGTCGCTCACCAGCCATGTATCTATTTGTTTAGCCCTGGTAGCATGGATAGCAGTTTCAAAATTGTTGATTTATTTCTTCAGTAGGTTATTGAGATAGAATTCATTCACCATATAATCTGTCCACTTAAAGTGTATGACTCAGTAGTTTTTGGTGTAGTCACAGAGTTGTGTGGCCATCACCACAATCAGTTTTAGAACATTTTCATCACTCCGTGGATTGATTTGGTACTATAAGATCACTTCCTGCAGTATGGAGAATTGACTGTAGTGGGCAAGAGTGGAAGGGGAAAGCAAGCAAGGGCTGTTGGGTGGTCCCAGTGGCACTTGGTGAGACTTCCCAGATGAGAAAGGGTGGGGGCAGAGGGGAACTGTGAAAGGGGCTGCTTCGAGGGTCTGATTTCAGAGAAGAGCGGTAGAACTAAGTAATAGCTTGGATATGGGGCGTCAGGAAATGAGAGAAAGCCAGAGGCCTTCCACTTTGAGCTTGATGGTTGGGTGAGGGGTGATGCTGTTCATTTAAACTGGGCCATTTGAGGGTACATGAGGAAGTGGGTGGAGAGAGTCAGGGATTTTAGTGTGAACATATTAGGTTTGGGATGCCTTCTGGGCAGCCCAGGGGAGATGCTGCATAGACCCACAAATACACAATCCTGGAGCTCCAGAGAGAGGTCAGGGCTGGAGATGCAAAGTTGTGAGGATTACATTAATACCTTTTTGGTAAAATTATCCTGAGAATAAGGAAAAGAGCATATGTGAAATTCTCTGATAAGGTCATAGGTGCTTTCTTGATAATGACTACTATATTATCTTGTTTAATCCTTCCTATACTCTCTAAGTAATACATGAAGTAGATTTCATATTATTATTATAATTCTACAGATGAGGGGACTCAAGCAGAGAGATTAATGCCCAGGCTCAAACAGCAAGCAGGACTGCCTCCTCCAAAGGCCAGGCTCTGGTTTCTGTGCTGTCCCAGCTCCTGCCGACTTGTGAGTCCTGCTTCCTGCTCCCCGGGCTGCAGATGCCACTCCGGACCCCACAGACTCAGCCTCTGCATGTGACCTTGTCCCGCCATAGCTTACCCTTCACCCCCTCTCTCACCGCTCACATCCCTTTCCCACAAGGGTACCCTTCATGTCTGCCAAAGGCACCCTCTCTTGCTGCCCATAGAGCTTCTGCTGAAGCCATGAGACTTAAAGGCCCCATCCTCTTGGAAAGCAGGTCTCACAAAGGAGTGTGACTTGGGAGCAACTGGAAGCTTGTTTTTAAATGCATGGAGTAGGGAGGGTGCCTCATGAGGGTAAGAATGCTGCTGGGAGGGGTGTCCCCTCCCCACCACCCCCAGGAGAGATGTACTCATATGGTTGTCCCTCCTCTTTTAACTCTGGCTTATTCTACTCACCCTTGCTTTTACTGATCTCCCTAATTAGATAAAATTCTATTATGTCTTCTTTTTTTTCTTCTTATAATTTTTTTGTTATTTCTTACTTATATGGGATTCTAAAGTATTCCAAACTGCTGACTTTGCTTTAGAAAAACAGATTTATTTATTTATTTATTTTTATTATTTTTGTTGTTGTTGTTAAAGATTTTTATTTATCTATTTGACAGAGAGAAACACAGCTAGAGAGGGAACACAAGCAGGGGGAATGAGAGAGGGAGAAGCAGGTTTCCTGCCGAGCAGGAAGCCCGATGCAAGGCTCGATCCTGGAATTCCAGGATCATGACCTGAGCCGAAGGCAGATGCTTAATGACTGAGCCACTCAGGTGCCCCTAGAAAAACAGATTTCTAAAACAAACCCTATTTGTAAGTCAAGGATTGTATAGATATTTATATTTTATCAAAAGGAAAGTGTTTAAGTTCAAAAAAGTAAATCTGGAAAAACAGGTACACCTTTGAATGTGAGTATATCACATATATAGTTAAATTAATACCCAACCCCAACATACAATTGTCAGAGAATTCATAGACCCTTAAGTTCCTTATTTACTGTAGACAGCTACTGATAATGCTTTTCATTTTAGTTTAGATTCCTAGCTATCTGGCAAATAACACTAGTTCTGAATAGCAGTCTATAGAAAATTAAAATGGAGTTTAATGGACTTTTCTTCTCTAGTAAATGCTTCCAATTTTGTTCCTGCCATTCCCTTCAGAAGATACCCTGGTCAGATTTCCACTTCCTGTTCACTGCCAGAACCCATTCGGTCAAGGAGACCAGTGCTGTGCTCAGTGTTAGATCCAGTGATGAACTCTCGGGACTCATCCAGATTGATCTGTCAGTGGCCATTGACACAGGTGATGGCTCCCTTCTACTTGAAACACTTCCTGTACTTGCCTCCAGGTGTCCTGCTCTTCCTCTGTGGCTCCCTCAGCTAGTTTTTCCATACCTCCTTGAACTCTAACTGTTAGTGTACCACCCTCTTTTCTGTTTGTTCTCCCCGTGGGTGACCCTACTCAGACTCGGGGCTTTCACTCTCTCCATACCAGTGACTTCCAAACTTCTTTTCCTGGCCCAGACCTTTTCACTAGCTCTGACCTCATTGGTTTTCCTCCTAGTCAGTACCTTCACCTGGATATCTAATACAGATCTCATAATTTGCATGTTCTAAACTGAGTTCCGTGCCTCCCCCTACCAAACCTGCCTCTCTCAGTCGTGCCCATCTCAGTTAGTGGCATTCTCATTAGAACTCCTTCTCCTATGTAAGGCGTCAGGTTATTAGATCAGCTTTCTCCAAAAACACCATGAAAATCTGCCCAGGATCTTGCCATTTCTTACCACTTAGACAGCAGCTCCTGTTCTCCTAGTCACTCTTGTCTCGTGCCTGGAATGTTGCATGAGACTTCTGATAAGCTGCTTCTTCCCTACGCTCGGACACTTCATCTTCCATAATGCAGATGATCTTATTAAAGTATAAGTTAGAGCATACCCTGCCTCTGCTTAAAACCCACCAGCAACTTCTCATAGCGGAATAAAAGCTGAAGCCCTCATGCTGGCCTTCTATAACAGTGTTACTTTTCAGTCTTCTAAAGAAGGAATTTCATTTTGTTCTAACTTCTAGTTTGAAATAGACCAAGACTTTACAAAAGTATAAAAATAAAAATACTACAAAATACTACAAGGGAGCCTGAGTAGATCGGTTGATTAAGTAGCCAACTTTTGATTTTGGCTCAGGTCGAGATCACAGGGTGGTGAGATCTAACCCCTTCACCCTCACCATCCTACACTGGCTCCACACTCAGCACCAACTATGCTTGTCTCTCTCCCTCCGACCCTCTCCCACTGCTGCTTACGCTAAGACGCACTTGTACGCACTCTCTCTAAAATCAGTCGAGCAATAAAAATCTTCTTTAAAAAAAAATGAGTTCCTACAGAGAGAACTTCCTCTGGTTATGGGGAAGTAACTGATGTCAGATTAGTTCTCCCACTGTAAACTTCTAGAGAACTATTCTAACTAAAGCAACTGTTTTCAGAAATTAGACAGCAAGTAGGGCAGCACCGTTCTCTGAGGGAAAGGAAATAAATGAGGAGAGACCTATGATTGCCCAGGCTTTCTACAGGGAGGCATTTACTAAAGTCTAGTGTTGGAGACAAGTAGGGTAAGCCGTATTTGCCGAGAATAAGGAGAGAGAGATTGGAGTTTGGGGATGCTGGAATTCGCCAAGAGGAACACCAGAGGGAGGAAGCATGCAGAGAAAGAGCTCCGTAAACCTGTGTACAGGTCCCTTACGTCTTTGGCTGAAAACTAAGCTGCATTTGAATAGAATGAGATTTCACAAGACAATAAAGAACAGAGATTTGAAAGTGGAACAGCTATTCAAGCTCAGCCTGTTGTTTGAGTTCCAGCCACCCAGAGTAGAGACATCATCCAAAACTGGGGGCATTCAATAAAGACCCCCAGAAAGGCCACAGTTTAGGAGCAGGGTGAAAATAGCCCTAGATAAAAGTTACCCTAGATCCGTACAAATGAAACTTAAACACAGGTCTCAAAAGGACCAACCTGTCCACAAGTGAATTAACTGACTATCAGATCCGTTAGAAGAAGACAATAAAATGCAGACACTCAACAACATAATCCTCACAATTCCCATCATCCAATAAAAATTCTGTAACCAGAATAAAATCAGTCAATATAAACAGATCCAGAAATAACAGTCATGATGCAATGAACAGAGATGGACTTTAAAACAGCCACAATAGGGGCACCTCTATGCTCATGGGTTAAGTGTCTGCCTTCGACTCAGGTCATGATCTTGGGGTCCTGTGATTGAGCCCTGTGTTGGGCTCTACACAGTGGGGAAGTCTGCGCCTCTCTCTCTCTCTCTCTCTCTCTCTCTCTCTCTCTCTCTTTCTCTCTCTGCCTGTCCTCCCTGCTCATTCTTTCTTTCTCTCAAATAAATAAAAATCTTAAAAAAAAACCCCAACCATGATAAATATCAAAAATATAAAGAAAAATATTAGCATAATGAGGAAAAAGATTGAAATAAAAAAGAACCAAGTATAAACATAATTGGAAGTTTCTGCATATATATTCTACTTCAGTGACAAAAGTATTAAAAAACAGAACCTCTAGAGTTGAAGAAGATAATACTCGAAAAGAAAAAGTCACTGGATGGACTTAACAGTATATCAGAAATTACAGAAGAAAAAGTACACTGAACTTAAAGACACAGCAATACAAACTATCCAAAATGCAATGCTAGAAAATGAACAGAGCTTCCAAGACCTATGGGACAGTGGCAACCAGCCTAACAGAGGGAAGAGAGAAAAATTATTTCAGGAAAAATTTTTTTCCAAATTTCCAAGTAAATTTTTACGGATTTAATGAAAACTATAAACCCATAAGTAAAAGAAGCTCAACAAACTATGATCAGGATAAACAGAAAACCATACCATTGCACATCATAGTCAAATTGCTGAAAACTGCTGATGACGAAAAAGTATTAAAAGCAGCTAGAGGACAAAAGATGTTATATAGAGATGAGATTTTTGAAGTGATTTCTCATTAAAAACAATGCACACAAGGTGCTTGGGTGGCTCAGTAGGTTAAGTGTCTGCCTTCACTCAGGTCATGATGCCAGGGTCCTGGGATTGAGCTGCACAGCAGGCTCCTTACTCAGAGGAGAGTCTGCTTCTTCCTCTGCCTGCCACTCCCCTGCTTGTGCTTGTGCTCTGTCTCTCAAATAAATAATAAAATCTTTAAAAAATCGATGCATGCTAGCAGAAAATTGAATAGCATTTGAAAGTAGTGAGAGAACCTGTTTTTATTCCTTCTAAAACATATAGATTTCCTAGCTTTATCCACTGAAAAAATCAGCATCTGTCCAGGAACAAGGAGCACCATAGTACACTAACTGTGGTCTCTCAACACTCTTTCCTAGTAGAGTGAACATGCAGTCCTTTGGGAAATAGTTGATTCCAAGTGTGGGGCAGAATATACACAAGATGAGACTGAGGCATCTTACTGTGCCAACCAAGGAAGCTGATGATGTCTAACAGATATATTAGATTAACACAGGAGCCTACTTCTAGGAGCTTCCACTGGCCAAAGACAGAATAATTTAAGCATCAAAAAGATGACTATAGCAATCAGATAAGTAAAAATCTATGTTCTTAATGATACCAAAAAAAGAAAACTCCTTGGTAACCATTGGAGGTTGCTAGGGCACTAATTCATTGTTCTGAAATTTGTTAAATAGTAAGAAAGGCCAACCATTTGTTTTAGCCTTTCTGAATGATTAATATTAAAAGCTAAATGAATAAAGAAAACTAATAAATGCAGAAAAGATGATAAAATTCAAAACTGGATCTTTGTTAACCACCCCCCCCCGCCCACAAAGAAATAATGAATCTAGGCAAAATCATCAGTAAATGCTAAAACCATTAGATGAAAAGTTGATGGGGGACTTTATAATGGAGAGATGTGACCAAAAACATCTGAATCCCCTGATCAGTATTTATTTATTTAATTAATTTTTTATTTACTTTTTAAAGATTTTAGTTATTTGACAGAGAGAAACACAGACAGAGAGGGAACATAAGCAGGGGGAGTGAGAGAGGGAGAAGCAGGCTTCCTGTCGATCCCAGGTCTCTGGGATCATGACCCGAGCTGAAGGCAGTTGCTTAACCAACTGAGCCACCCAGGTGCCCCCTGATCAGTATTTATATTCCATTATGTGCCCCCATTTGATTTATAAGTGCACCATATTACCTACAACAGATTCTAGTCCCTTCTCAAAAAATGAAATGAAAGCAAAAGCTTTTTTTTTTTTTTTTTTTGTAAAGCAAAAGCTTTAATCAAATCTCTAGCTCTAGCCATAGGGGATAGAGAAAGAAATTAAATGGCACCAAGGAAACAATTAGTCAAATCCATGATGTTGGGTATGCTGTTAGATAATCTGCTTTCTTCACAAATAAATGACATGACAGAAACAAGGAAAAGGAAGAACTGTTAGAGGTTGAAAACAGAAACTTATCAACCAAATGTAATGTGTGTAGACCTTGCTGGAATCTTGTAGATGGATATTTTTTGAGATTTGAGGAAATTTTCAGATGGACTGAGTTAAAATTTTCTTGTTAAATTTTTTTAGGTGTGATGATGGCATTGTGGTTGTGTAAATTAAGTCTTCCCAGATGAAATAATAAGTTGTCTGGGATTTGCTCCAGCCACCTCTTTCTAAACGAGTTGAGTGAAGGAAGAATATATTCAATAAGTTGATAAAATGTTGGTTTTTGCTGAAGTTTGGTGATGGGTACATGAAAAGTAGTCATTAGTTTACTCTCCATTTTGTGCATGTGTTAACATTTCCAGAGTAAAACATTTTTAGAAACTCTTGTGCTTAAGGACCTTCTGAATGTCTATAAAAGCCACACTCAGAAAGTGTACAATGTTATTGTCTTACAATGAGGAATAATTCTAACAGGTTTGGTTTAAGTGTCAGTTTTATGGGAGAAAATAGAATGATGCTAAAGGCAATATCCTTACAGAAATAAAAGGGTTTAACTGGTATCATGAGCTAATCCTGAAAATTCTTTACGTGTAGACAAAAGCTATTAAAGCATTAGGGGGCCTTTGGTGATGTTAAATAGTTCCACTCTGCCCGTTTTCCTGCCATTGGACATTCCCTAAAAAGTGCCTCCATCCCAGAGCCCAGAACCTGGGTAAGACTGGTGGGCAAGGCTTCTTGGTCTCTCCTGCTCAGAGGCTGAAGTGTCCATCAGTGAAGGCTGTTTCCTAAGAGACTGCTTTTGTTTAAAGGATTGGTGAAATGCATTTTCTACGGTCTAACACCATATTCCATTATGCATTGTGGTTTTTTTTTAATTGTTTTCTTTATCATGATTTATTTATTTTTCTATTTTTCTTTGAAGTTTGCCCATTTTAATCCGTGTTCATTTCTCACTCTGTATGTGTTTGTGCTGTGCTTGCTGTCTTTGCCTCCGTTGTTCCTAGGTTACAGTATAGCCAGGATATACCCAGTCACCTGGCCGATGAGCATGCGCTGATAGCCTCCTATGTGGCCCGTCTGCAGCACTGTGCACGGTCAGTGGCAGAGCAGTGGCAGCAGGCGGGTAACCAAGGCCTGATCAGAGGGGGGAGAGCGTGTTACCTGGGCCTGCCAGCTGGAAAAAACTGCATGTGGGGTTTTTCTTGAGACACTACCAGCTATGTTTGGCAGAGTTGAAATAATTGCTAAAGCATTAACTGCTGAAAGAGAAGGAGCCTTGCCAAGCCCTGGCACTTACCTGAAATATAGTCAGAAATGCTGTTTCGAAGTGGAGTTCAATTCCTTCAGCTTACACTTAAAGGCTCTGTAAATCTCAGACAGAATGCAGTCCCCAGGATGTACATTCACAGAGCAGTTGAACATGACCTCTCACTGCTCATTCTTGTCTCAATAACGAAACCCTTCTGTCGACATTCAGAGCGTAGGGTTGATCAGCCCTCAGATATCTCACCATGTCTAATCTTTGATGCCATCACCATGTAACATCTTTGCATGTTACAGTTTCGTCTCTTTTCCCAATCTATCACTGTTGCTTACTTAAACCAGTGGTTTGCAACAATGGTATTGGATCATTGTCACCTAAGGGAGACTCTTCCCAAACGATATGTACCTCCACATGTGATAATTAGATGCATTATAATAACTCCATATTCCCCTTTCTCTGAAAACTACTGGTAGTGACTCACTGTTAATGTGGGAATATGCCTGCCTGGTTCCTCAGTGGGTTAGGATAGAAAAATGTTTGATAACCACAAACTACAGCTAACCCTTTAAAAGAATTAATACCAAACAAAGTGGTGCTGTTACCTTCAGCTAGACCCAAGGCTACCTATCCCCTCTGTGCCCTTACCTGCCACCAGTGTGCAAGGAGAAGAGCAGGTGTGGTTTAAAGAATCTCAAGCCATCCCTCCACTCTGCATAGCAGCACCTAGATTCTCATTCTTAGAGTGGAAGTGTAATTTATTAACTAAGCACATAAGAGAGTCTGGAGCCTTACATTTTGATCTTAGTTTTTCCCAAAATGTGCCTTGGCTCCATGAGAAGGTGATTTGACCTTGTTTTCATTTCCTGTGATAACAAGAATAAATAATCAATGTGAAAAAATATATATTTGGAAAGGACTTTTCTATATTATATTTCATACAATTTCCCATAGTTTTGCTAGTGTGACTAAATAGCATCGATATTTTTTGGCATTTATTTAACTCTAAAGTCTACTTTCCTACTTCCCAAGTATGCTTAACAGGCTTTTCCTACAGGAGGTAAGGAAAGGCGTAATAATTGTGCATCATATCACCTAACAGTGCCTCCTCAGCCAACAGGTGATTTCTGTGCAGTCTGTCCCGACTCCTTTTGGGTCTCTAGGAATAGAGCTGTCTCATCTCTGGCAGGACAGCTTACTTATTATCAGTAAGGCCAGTTGTCCAGGTGATTAAAAGTTTCCATCGTGAAAATAGAAGCAGAATGTTGGCAGAGACTGCAACTTGATATTTCAGCCCCAAAAGGTTTATGGGAGGTTTAGCTAAGGTCCTTAAGCATCCTGGTTTAGGGATTAAGTTTCCTGAGCAAGAACTGGTGGCTGAGAGCCCTGGGAGAACATGAGGATTGGGTGAGTACTGCATCTCTTCTTGATTTATAGTCTGAGGAACTGAGCTTCATGCTTCCTCAAAGAAGGCAGAAATTTCCTGGCTAATTCTGAAACTGAAAGTCGGTTCAAGCGAAAAAAATAAGGAACCTTTCTGATTTTCCTCTTAATTTTCATTGACCTTAAAACCTCTCATCAACATAAAGTTCTAGTTTCTGGGTGGAAAGCATAGCCAATTAAAACAACCATGTTGTCCACACTTGGGTATAAGTGAGAAGTAGAATTAACCTTCCTAGGGAGATGGAACATGGTGGTGGAGGGGGAGCTTTTTTGCACAGAGGAAAAAAATGAAGGTTTTGTTCTATCCCTTGTCAGAACAAAGGACAGCCACTTTAAGTCCCATTTCTTAGGTTGCTAGTCCCTCTTGAATATTATCCACTTGTATAATTAAATGTTCATTTTTGTTTTTGTTTTTGTTTTTTTTTAAAGATAAAGGTAGTTCTCTTATTTCCAACAAGCAACTTTAAGGCACAAATATTACAGTTCAACCTTGACCTTGGGGCCTTGACCCTAATGTGTTAAAGCCAACTGATGGTAGCATGTTCTTACTATAGGATCATCTTGTGGGAGGATGATGATATGGACTGATATTTGCATACTTAAAATTATAAAGTATTCAGAAGTGGCACAGGCAAAAGAAGCACATTAAAAAAAAAAATCTATCCTAGAGGAAAGACCAAATTAAACTTAAAGATTTGGCCACAACGATAGAAATAGAGGAAGGTGAAAAAAAATCTAGGAAAAATGCAGTTGATTCTATACATGAAAAGGTCAGACACAGTTCTATCAATTTAACTTCACCCTTCCCAGATTTGCTCCCAGTAATTATTGCAAGATTTGGTGAGTATTGAACTCCTGTCTTTAAATGTTTTCATATTACTCATCAAGTTGCTAAATTCCATTCAGAGGTTTTTGGAATGCCAAGAAGCAAGGGCCAAAGTAGAAGCAGGCCATGACAGCCATCTCTGATCAGTCATTACCACTGTTACCTTAAAACATCTGCCAGACTTAAATAAACAGAATTCTATAGCCACAGTCCCTGTTAATCTAGGAGTTCCCAGCAATGGATAAAGAGAGTTGATGTAACGTGCTAAACTAAAGGAGTCAATTATTTCATAATCCAGTCAAAAGATCATTGCATCATGTATACACAGAGCTAGCCTGCTCCTCAAGAACACTTCCTTCTTCTAGGTACAGCAGTAGCTGATAGCCCACCTACCTAGGTCTTAGGTCTTAAAGACCTTAAAGTTAGGGTGCTGGTACCCTTATGAAAGAGTAATAGACTAAATTAATTCACTGTAAGATGGGGCTATAGTTGTGGAACAAACATGGTGAAAGAAGAGAAAGAAACATTGAAAGGGAATGTTTGATACCATGGATTCTTCTCCAGCTTTACCATATGTTGGACCTGCCCTTGCCCGGGCTCCTCAGTTTTGTTCAGCCAGTGTTAAGCATACTTTTCTTCAGCCCTCTGTTTTTCATGATGCTTTAGTTTTCTCTTGGTCTTTTAAAATTGAAGATGTATGTGTAAAAGCCAAGAGTTTTTCCAAAATATTTGATTAGAAATCCCCCGTCCCCCTAGACTTCGCAGATGCTCCGTCTTTTCCCAGACCTTGCATTCAAGAAGTGCCCTCTTCTAACAGTGTAGGGGCAGGGGGATGCTGCTGAAGTAAAGGGCACATGTGGTCTCATCATTTCTCTACACCACCTTTCTCTCAGAAGACCACTAGTCTCTATGACCCAGGCCTCTGTTTCTTTTGCTACCATACTTTTTTACAAGCTTTCTCCCATCAGTTCTTTCTAAGAGAAAAGCAAGGGTAGGGAATGTTTAATAGACACCTGTTGAATTTTTTTTATCTCTTTGGCAGTGTCCTGGACAGTCCCAGCCGACTGGATGAGGAACACCGACTTATAGCTCGCTATGCTGCCCGGCTGGCTGCAGAAGCAGGAAACATGGTGAGTAAGTGGAAGGTCCTAGTAGAGGGGGGAAATTAGCATTATTTTAATATACAAACAGGGGCGCCTGGATGGCTCAGTGGGTTAAAGCCTCTGCTTTTGGCTCAGGTCATGATCTCAGGGTCCTGGGATTGATGCCCGCATCGGGCTCTCTGCTCCACAGGGAGCCTGCTTCCTCCTCTCTCTCTGCCTGCCACTTTGCCTACTTGTGATATCTCTCTGTGTCAATAAATAAATAATTTTTTTTTTAAAAAGAAAGAAAATTGAATTTGTAATTAACTTCCACAAAGAAAACTCTAAGCACAGAGGGTACTATCATATGTTTAAGGAAGAAATAATAACAATCTGACATAAATTCTCAGTAGAGGAAGAAGGAACACTTTTCAAGTAATTTTATCAGGCTTCTCTAACCTGATACAAAGACGAAAAAAAGGTCATTACAAGAAAAGAAAGTCAATAACCAAATTCTTTCGTAAACATGGATAAAAAAATCTTTAAGAAAATATTACCAAATTGAAGCCAGTAATATGTAAAAAGGAAAATACCTCATGATCAAGTGACATTTACCCTAGGAGTGCAGATTAATTTAATATATAAATCAACCAACATATTTCACCATATTAGCAGTTTAAAAAAGAAAATTATAAGATCATTTCAATAGGTGCAGAAAAAATATTTGATAATGGGGCGCCTGGGTGGCTCAGTTGGTTGGGCAACTGCCTTCGGCTCAGGTCGTGATCCCGGAGACCCGGGATCGAGTCCCACATCGGGCTCTCTGTTCGGCAGGAAGCCTGCTTCTCCCTCTCACTCCCCCTGCTTGTGTTCCCTCTCTGGCTGTGTTTCTCTCTGTCAAATAAATAAAATCATTAAAAAAAAAAAATTTGATAATATAGTGCCCATTTATGATGACATTTTTCAGTATACTAGGAGTTGAAGAAACTTCTTCAATCTGATAAAGAACACCTACAAAAAACCTACAGCTAATATTATACTGAAAGATTAAAATTTGGAGTATTTCTCCTATCTAATATTGAGAACAAGCAATGGTGTCCACTTTTTACCACCTCAATTCAAAATTGTCTTAGCCAGTACAACATAACAAAAAGAAAAGGGCATAAGTGTTGGAAAGGAAGAAGTAAAGCTGTCATTATTTGCAGACATGATTATGTAGAGACAGTCCTAAGGAATCTACAAAAACACTCCTACAACAGCTACACGACTTTATTTATTTATTTATTTTTAAAAGTATTTATTTGTTTGTTTGTTTGTTTGTTTATTTATTTGACAGAAACACAGCTAGAGAGGGAACACAAGCAGAGAGAGTGAGAGAGGGAGAAGCAGGCTTCCCGCGGAGCAGGGAGCCCGATGCAGGGCTTGATCCCAGGACTCCAGGGTCATGGCCTGAGCCGAAGGCAGACGCTAACAACTGAGCCACCAGGCGCCCCAGATACATGACTTTAGAGCAGTATTGCAGGATACAAAGTCAATGTACAAAAATTGATCATATTTCCATCTGCTAGCAGTGAGAAATTTCTAAATTTAGGAGAAACATCATTTACTCTAAGATCAAAAAACATCTAATACTTACAGATAAATTTAATGAAAGATGTTAAGACTAAAAACTATAAAATATAGCTGAGAGGAAGTAAAGAAAACCTAAATAGGTAGAGAGGTATGCCATGGAATATTCAGGTCAGTATAGTTAGGATGGCAAATTTTTCCAAATTTGGAAATCCCGATAGACTTTGAAGAAATTGGCCAACTGATTTTAAAATATATTTGGAAACCAGCGGACTTAGAAAAACCAAGAGCCTTTAAAAAGAACAAAGTTGAAGGACTTAACTCTGCTTGACATCAAGACTTACAAAAAGCCACAGTAATTAAGAAAGTGTGATGTTGGGGCGCCTGGGTGGCTCAGTTGGTTGGGCGACTGCCTTCGGCTCGGGTCATGGACCCGGAGACCCGGGATCGAGCCCCACATCGGGCTCCCTGCTTGGCGGGAAGCCTGCTTCTCCCTCTCTCTGCCTGACGATCGAGCCCCACATCGGGCTCCCTGCTTGGCGGGAAGCCTGCTTCTCCCTCTCTCTGCCTGACTCTCTCTCTCTGTCAAATAAATAAGATCTTTTTAAAAAAAAAAAATAAAAAAAAAATAAAAAAAAAAGAAAGTGTGATGTTGGCAAAAGGATAGACAAGTAAGTCATCCATATGGTAAACTCACATGTATATGGTCAAATGACTTTTTTTTTGACAAAGCACAAGAGAAATTCAATTGGGAAAGGAAAGTCTTTTTAACAAGTGCTTCTGGAACAACTGTATATTTATATGAAGTAAGAAACCTCAACCCCTTCCTCATACTTTACATAGAAACCATTTGAAATGTATCATAAATCTAAATATAAAAGCTAAAACCATAAATCTACTAAACGAAGGCTTCAAAAAATATCTTTATGTTCTTGGAGCAGGCAAAGAATTCTTAGAGAAATCATGAACCATTACAAACTGATAAGTTGGACCTTATTGAAAATAAATTATTTACTCATTAAAAGATACTATTAAAAAAATAGAAAGGTCACCTGGGTGGCTCAGTGAGTTAAGCCTCTGCCTTCGGCTCAGGTCATGATCTCAGGGTCCTGGGATCGAGCCCTGCATTGGGCTCTCTGCTCAGCAGGGAGCCTGCTTCCTCCTCTGTCTCTGCCTGCCTCTCTGCCTACTTGTGATCGCGCTCTCTGTCAAATAAATAAATAAAATCTTTAAAAAAAAAAAAGACAAAGAACAACCTGAAATAAAATATCTGCAGCACATGTCTGACAAAGGACAAATTATGTAAAGAATTCCTGTACCTCAGAATCCTGCCCAATTTTTAAATGGTCTAAAGACTTGGACAGATACCTCATGGAAGATATACACATGGGCAATAAGCACATAAAAAGGTGCTTGATATCATTAATCATCAAGAAAATGCCAGTGACCCACTAGAATGACTAAAACGGAAAAGATTGACAACACCAATTGTTGGAGACGATATGGAGAAAATGGAATTCTTATACATCACACACCAAAAATATATGCAATATAATTCCATGTGTATGAAATTCTAGAATAGGTAAAATTAATTTTTGATGGAAATCACATAAGGGACTGTTATTCTGAGAATGGGGATTTTGAAGAGAGGTGAGGAAACTTTCTGAATTGATGGAAACATTCCACATTTTT
Source organism: Spilogale gracilis (assembly GCA_004023965.1). NCBI lineage: Eukaryota > Metazoa > Chordata > Mammalia > Carnivora > Mephitidae > Spilogale > Spilogale gracilis. The sequence goes on along the minus strand of PITA01007044.1, from coordinate 65,384 downwards.
AGAGAGGTGTGCGTTACATGAGTTGTATGTATTTGTCAAAACTGATTGGCTGGGAAAAAAAACTGATTGGATGGCACACTTAAGATCTGAGCATTATGTCTCAATTAAAATAAAAAGAAAGCAAGAATGATGAGTATGTAAGAGTTTGATTACATTGAGATGTGGCTACCCAGGGATTTGCCATGGGCTTACTGCAATTTTAAAATAATTTATAATAAAATGTTCTCTTTTTTTCTTTCTTTTCAGTCCTTTGCTTTCCTTGAAGAGCTCTGTGCATATTAATATCCATTTTCCCTTCCCTTCACACACACATTCATTGTATTCATCTGGCAAATATTTGTTTTGTCCTTGTGATGTGCCAGACCGGCTACTATGATGAACAGATGCTTCCTGCCCTCGTGGAACTACTAGTCTAGTGAGAGAGACAAACAGTAAACAAATACACTATTAAACATAACTACAGGGCTGCCTCAGTGGCTCAGTCCATTAAACATCAGACTCTTGGTTTCAGCTCAGGTTGTGATCTCAGGGTCCAGAGACTGAGCCGTGCACCGGGCTCCCCACTCAACAGGGGAGTCTCTTTCTTGCTCTCCCTCTGCCCCTCCTCCCGCTCGTGCTCATTCTCTCAAATAAATAAATAAAATATTTTTTAAAAACATAATTACAAATAATTAGGTGCAATGGAGGAAAAATAGAAGGAGCTATGAGAATGGATAGCAGGTTCTTGACTTACACTGTATGGCCTTTGTGAGAAAGTGTTGCTTGTCTTGAGATCTGAAAATAAGTAGAAGAGAATTCAGTTTCCTAGGAACTAAAAGGGACTTAGACCCAAAGCAGCCCCTGGCCCACTGTTGCTACCACTCCTGCCCTGTGCTTAGGTTTTCATTATCTTGAGGTGCAGTGGACAAAACCTTGTACATATGCAAAGTGGAGAGTTGGAAATGAGGCTTTCACATTAAGCTAGGCCCCTGGAAACATAACATAGTGAAAGTATATACAGAAGACCATCCATCTGCCAGCACAGAGATAAGACAAAGCTTTAGGTTCTCCTCCTTTTGGAGTGGAAGAGGTCTCCCCTGGGAATTCACAGCCTCACTCCTGTCTGTACTTGTGATGGACGCATTTACACTACTTCATAGATTGAGAAACACCAAAATAAAATTTTAATATAAATTCTACAGCACTGAAGTGAAGCAAAATATAAATCCTCTCCTGAGGTTAACAGTCTCAAATGAGGCTAAGCAGTATTCCCACAGAAAGAGTTCAACTAAACATGAACTCCTGAGCATCTCTGTAAATTAGACCCTCAGTGCCTTTAGATACTAGAATCATTGGCTATAGAAGAACTATGTTTAAAATTTCTTCAGATTTTGAAAGAAGGAATTAAAAACATGGTAAAAGAAAAGACCGTCTAAAAAGACTGGAGATAAAAACAAACCAAGTAGAGCATAAACATTTTAAAAACAAAAGTTGTTGAATTTTAAAACTCAGTGGATGGGTTAAATGTTAGGTCAGACACAGCTGCACAGAGAATTAGTCTGCTGGAAAATACATGTAAGAAAGTTCCTCAGATGGGGGCACCTGGGTGGCTCAGATGGTTAAGCTCCTGCCTTCAGCTCAGGTCATGATCCTAGGGATTGAGCCCCACCTTGGGCTCCCTGCTCAGTGGGGAAATGCTTCTTCACCTCCCTTTGCTGCTCTCCCTGCTTGTATTTGATTCTCTCTGTCAAATAAATGAAAATAAAATCTTTTTAAAAAGAGAGTTTGTATTCCCAAATACAACACAAAAAGATGAAAAATTTGAAACAAGGTTTTCAGACATGGAAGATAGAGAACAAACAGTCATCTCATTGGAATCCTACCCCCAAAAGGAAAGTAAATATTAGGTGAGAAAATATTTGAGGAATTAATGACTGAAAAAATTTCCAAAATTGATTCATGACATGAATCCTCAGATTAAAACATAACAATGAGTCCCAAACTGGATAAATAAAAGTTTACACCTATGTGTATCCTAGCGAAACTGCAGGATACTCAAAAAGCAACCAGAGAGGATAGATACCTACAAAGAACTGATAATCAGGTATCTCAACACCAAGGACAATACAACAATTTTTTATAAACAACAAAAATAAATAAAATATTTTTATTTAAAAATAAATAACATCTAATTATATCCAGTCCTGCTAATGTTTATGTTGAAACTTAAAGAATTTTTTTTTATGAAAAAAGATGGTCGAATATTGCTCATTTGTTTTCCTGGAGCGCCTAAATTCCTTTAAAAGAACAGCAACTAAACCTGTCGGAGGAAAAGGAGAAAGACTTTTTCTGGCCAGCATTGAGGAGGGTTCTGGTGAGATTCATGCTAAAAGAATAATACTGATGGCTAACATTTATTGACTGTTTACTATGTGCATACTACGTTAGCTCATTTATTCACCAAAACCATCTCATGAGAAAACTAATCTACAAAAAGATAAGGAAACACTCAAGGTGACATTTGTAAGTGATCCAGCTGGGACTGGGCTACTGTTCTGTCAACTACTGAGATTTAGCTACAGAAGGTTGTAGTTCAGAAGAGCATTAAATCTGGAGGAAAAGAGGAAGACAAAAGGAGGAAGGATTTGAGGCTGAAACAACAGATTATGTGAGCATGAAGCAGGTCAGGAACAGCCACTGTGTGCCCGGGGGCTGTTTCAACCTCTGTAAAGGCCCTGGGCTTGGAGGTTTCAGCGTCTACAAGATGGCTTGCGTGGCTAGAGCCCAGAGAACAATCCTTGGAGTGAAACTCGGCTGGACTGGCAGGCCAGATGTCTTGGGACCATCTTTCACAAATGTTGTATACTACATTTAGAAATGTGTACCAACTTATCTTGACTTCTTCATAGAGAACAGAGTAATGCAAACTTCCAGTGGAGAGTCTTGCTTTGTTTCTCCCCCAAAAAAGTAATTTATTCCTTTGGGTTTGTCTAGACTTCAGAATCTTTTCCTTGAGAATCTATTAGGTCACACATCTGACTCCCAACATTACAACTCTAAGGGTTTGTGGAAAAGAACAGAATGGAGATGGGAGGGAAGTCAGGGAAAAAGAAAAGTTCCATTTAATCTTGACACCTTACATGTGTCCTCACTCAGTCATAACTGTTCAAGTTATTAAAGAAATTAGAATTTATAAAATTAAATTTGTTGGGATAGACAGCATTGTGGTTGAATTTTTTAAATGAAGTGTATTTAATGCCATTATATAGTCTTACTGACTTTATATTGTGCTTTTAAAATGTTGTAAATAAAAGCTCCAAAGCCATTTCACCCTGAAAAGGAGGTCACAGTTCTGCTTTCCTGCAAATAAGATAAGTCTGTTTTTACACCTGATAGGTTCTGATACCAATTCTCTAATTCGTGTGAAAATGATCATTGTTAGAATGGTCTTAAGATGAAATACTGATATGGTCCCTTTCATCTTCCGTTTGTTTTCCACAGTGTAGTTATCTTATTAAATATTGGGCCTCTCGGGAAGGATTCTTCTTGACTAGATTTCTGTTAAACAGAAGACTACTAATCCGCTAATCTCTCGCTGATACAAGTGCTTTGCATAAAGTGGGTGTAGTGCTCAAAAGAATTTATTTATAGCCTGTCAGATAGGCTTTGTATTGATTTTTTTTTCTTTCTCAAAAACCTTCTTTCACAAAAAAAGACCATTAAATTACTTTAGCAGCCAGCATTGCACCCCATGGAGCACCCCAGCAGCGGAGCTGGCCTGTCTCCTTAGGCGACAGTGTAGCCGCTGAAGCCTCTTCAGCCTGACCCTTGAACAAAGAAATTCGAGGTTGCTTAGATGAGACAGGAAAGCTCATTTGTTTTCCTGGAGTGCCTAAATTCCTTTAAAAGCAAAACAAAATAAAATTACAGTGTGTGGTAAATCATAGTAATAACAGCAAATTCTTAAAATTTCATCACCAACATCAGCAACATTGGATATAATCTAAATAGGGTTTTTGGGGTTTTGGTGTGTGTGTGTGTGTGTGTGTGTGTGTGTGTGTGTGTGTGTGTGTTTAAGTTTTTTTTTTTTCTTTATGAAAAATGTGAAATTCATTATGGAAAACTTGGAAGAAATGTGAAAGGAAGGCGAAGCAATGTGTTGTCATCCCACCTCACATGCTTCCGAAAAGCTTTTTTTCAGATGGCTCAGCCCAGCCTTCACAGCCTTATCACTTTGCCCATTCCAGGCATGTATATCCTTCCAGAAATATCCTTATGCCTTCTTACAAATAAAGATCACAGTATCCGTGTGGTGTTTTGCACACATTTAATGACTCAAAGCCCCTATAAAATAGTAATCGTCAAACATGGATATGTATTATAATGGTGCCTGAAGCATTTAAAAACTACAGTGATCCTTGGCTTTGCTTCCAGCCTACTAAATCAGAATTTCTGTGTTTAGAGTCCATTGATTTTTTATTTAAGAAGAAAAAGCAAAACTTTCAGTCTTCTGATTTACAGCTACTTGGGGACTCTAAAAAACATTGGGTGTTTGAGAGAGATTAATAATCTATAGCCCTCCAAGTGGTCTAAGGGAAATGGGAGGGTGGGTGCCCCTGGGATAAGAATATAGCCTAGCGGGTATCAGTCACATCCCTGGAACTCATCCTGCCAAGTTCATACAGATGGGAAGCCTCCAGTCCTTTTTTAGGTTTCAGATATTCATGCTACCTGATTATAGTCTGCTGACTGCATTGGCGCTCCTTGGTTTTGTCACATTTGCCCAGTTTGGCCCAAAGGGGTCTTGTTTCTTACCCTGTATTTTTCTGATGTATCTCCATCTCATTAAAGATGATGGAGCTCTGTGATTTTACCTAAACCCAAGAGAATGCTCATGTAACAGAGGAGTTGATCCTCTTCACATCTCTTTCTGTAAATATTCCCATTTTATAGCTAAGAAAGTAAAATATAGGAAATAAAATAACTCAAGATTTGCATGGTGAGTAGATAGCAAAACCTAGGATTCCTCACTAGCCTACCTACGTCCAATCTTCTCTCACTACAGGGGGTTCACTTTTTATAAGCTTTTTATTATAGAACAGTTTTAGATTTACAGAGAAATTGCAGAGCTACTACAGAGTTTCAAATAACCTATTAACATCTTATATTATTAGCATGGCATGCATATTGTGATTAATGAGACAATGTTGATGCCTTATTATTAAGTGAAGTGCATACTCTGTTCAGATTTTGTTAGTTTTTATTCAAGGTCCCTTTTCTGTTGCAGGCTCTATCCTGGATAGCACATTACATTTAGTTGTCGTATCTGTTAGGTTCCTCTGGACTGTGACAGCTTCTCTCACTCTCCTTGTTTTTGATGACCTTGACAGCTTTGAGGAGTACTTGTCAAATACATTGTAGAATGTCCCTTAATGAGATTAGTCTGATGTTTTTCTCATGATTAGAGTCGAGTTGTAGCTTTTGGGGAAGAGGAAGTAAGTGCCATTTTTCTTCCGTTGTATCAAGGGTACATAGTACCAATATCATTTATCACTGGTGATGTTGACCTTGATCACCTGGCCAAGGTAGTGTTTGTCAGGTTTCACCAACATAAAGTTACCCTTCCCCCATTTTCCCCACTGTTCTCTTTAGTGTGGACAGCAGTACTAAAGGATTGAGAGTTAAGCTCCGTTTCCTTGAAGGCAAAGTATGTACCTACAGTATTTGGACTAGATTCCATATTTCCTTCTTCAGAATCCTACAGTGGCTTTATACCACTTTCAGAATGAAATGGAAACTCCTCTCCAAAGCTATAAGGCCCTTGGTGATCAGGGCGCAGGGTCATTTGGCGTCAGCTACCATTTTCAGCAAAGCCCATGCTGTTCCATCATACCAACCCCAACGCACCCAGATGGAGCAGCTGCAGGTCTTAGCCTCTGCACCCGTCCCTCAGCCCAGCACCTGGTTTGCTTCCCCACTCGACTGAGTCTCTCAGAGCCTTTTCATTATCACCTCATTCAAAAGGATTCTTCTATCTCAGTTTACTGTTTCCTTACCCTATATTTCATCATTGGACTTATCACTACTGATGGTCTGTACTTACACCTTTGGTTCCTTAACCTTCTCTCCCAGCATCAAGTAAGCTACATGGGGGTGGGGCTCTATCTTACTCACTCATGCATCCTACTTCCTAGAACAATATGTAGCACATAGTAGGTGCTTAGGAAATATTTGGTGAATAGAGGAATGAACTAGTTAATTTTTGAAAGACATCATTCTTAGGTCTTTTGTGGTTGAAGTATCCTGTGTCGTTATGAACTAATAATTCCCTTTCTGTCTTTTTCTCTTCAGTGTCCTCGAGGCATTTTAGAAAGAGAACTGGCCTTTTTTTAAAGAAGCACTGTGAAGGTTGAGATAGTAAATAAATAAAATCCTAAGTTTCTCTGTTATTTAATGTACACTTGACTGTGTTTAAAATTTGACTGGGTGAAGTAAGCCATCATCAACACTTACTGCTGGGGACTCTCCCTGTTGTCAGTCCAGTGGAACTGCTGCCTCAGGATAGAAATCTTCCACTCACTTTTGTGTGCCTGAGTAACAGTACCTCTTGGTGCCAAAGAATCTTGCCTGGTTAGGAATTGCTGCTAATAACTCTTGATTCTCTTTGAAAGAAGCCTCTGTCTTGCAGTCACTCAAAATTGAAGAAATTCTTTACAGATTTTCAATGAAAGGGCACCTGGGTGGCTCAGTCAGTTAAGTGGCTGCTTTCAGCTCAGGTCACAATCCCGGGGTCTTGGGATGGAGCCCCACCTTGGGCTCCCAGCTTGGCGGGGAGTCTGCCTCTCCCTCTCCTTCTCCCTCTGCCTGCTGCTCTCCCTGCTTGTGCTTGCTCTCTTGCTCTCTCTTTTTCTCTCAAGTAAATAAAATCTTTTTTTTTAAGTATTTCCAATGAAATACTGTGAGGTTCTTATTTGTTTGCCATCACAAAGCCAAATCATTGTAGAGCCCATTTCCTCATCCATAATTTTCTCTGATCCCATGCTAATAAGGAGCCATTTGTTTTCACTCCAGTTTTCAGGAACTGGAAATCTGTTATTCACAGCAGATTCAGTCTCAAGCAAGCCATTTTTCTGAGGCTCAGCTCCAGCTCTCATAAGACTCTGGAAAGAATATAGAAAATTTGCTCAATTGGCTGTTGGTCAACTCTAAAGGAAGAACCATCACCTTTTTTTTTCTTTTAAGAAAAAGAAGTTTGGTAAAATAAAGCTTCCCACCCATATTTGCTATGCTGTTTTGCCCCTGTTTATTTAGGAAATCCAAATGAAAAGAATACTTATTGCATCTTTAAGCTCTAGACAGGAAACAAGGTTTCTGCTTCATGGTAGGTCCTGTTTTGGGTAGAACCACATATGTGCAGAGTGTGAAGCAGAGCCATTGCAGAGCCTTCATTTTGAGCTTCTGTTCTGGTTAATGAAAAAAAAAGGGGGAACCATTGCCTATGCATCCTTTTTCCTAGTTTGTGTTGTTTGACTTCCATATTCTTAAAGGAGGTAACAAGGGTCAGGAATGTCAGGGGATATGCAAATCAAAACCACAAATGATTTCACCAGAGAAGATATGCAAATGTCCAATAAGCACAGGGAAGCATGCTCCATAGATTAGTGATAGGGAAAATACAAGTTGAATTCACAATGAGTTACCACTTCACACCCACCAGGATGACTATGATCAAAAAGTTGTACAATGACAAGTGTTGACAAGGATATGGAAAAAAATGGAACCTTCATACATTGTGGGTGAGCATGTAAAATGGTGCAGCCACTTAGGAAAATAATTTGGCAGTTCCTCAAAAGGTGGTTACTATATGACCCAGCAATTCCACAACCTAGATATATACCCAAGAGAAATGAAACCTATCTGTACACAAAAACGTGTCCACAGATAGGACAAATTAATCAAAACAGCCAAAAAATGGGAAGAACCCAAATGCCCAACAACTGTTGAACGCATAAACAAAATGTGGTATATCCATGTAACAGAATATTGTTCAGTGGCGCCTGGGTGGCTCAGTTGGTTAGGCGACTGTCTTTGGCTCAGGTCATGATCCCGGAGACCTGGGATCGAGTCCCATATCGGGCTCCCTGCTCAGTGGGAGGCCTGCTTCTCCCTCTCTCCCCCTGCTTGTGTTCCCTCTCTGGCTGTGTTTCTCTCTGTCCAAATAAAATCTTTAAAAAAAAAAATATTGTTCAGCCACAAAAAAAAATGAAGTATTGATACATGATACAACACAGATGAACCCTGAAAACATTTTGCTGAAAGAAGCCAGACATAAAACATCACATATTGAATGATTCTATTTGTACAAAATATCCAGAATAGGCAAATCCATAGACATAAAAAAATAGGTTAGCAGTTGTCAAGGCGTGGGTGTAGGGGAAAGGGGAAATGACTGCTAATCGGAATGGGATTTCTTTTGGAGGTGATGAAAATGTTCTGGACTTAGTGGCAATCTCACAATCTTGTAAATATACTAAACGCAGAATTGGACACTTTAATGGATTTTATGGTATGCAAATTATATCTCAATTTAAAAAAAAAAAAACAGGGTGCCTGGATGGCACGGTTGGTTAGGTGTCCAACTCTTGGTTTTGGCTCAAGTCATGATCTCAGTTTCTGGGGATCAAGCCCTCTGTTGGGCTCTGTACTCAGGACAGAGTCTGCTTGGGATTCTCTCTCTCCCTCTCCCTCTACCCCTCCCCTTGCTTGTGCACTCTCTCTCTCAATAAATAAAATCTTAAAAAAAGAAAACAAATTTTTTCACATGCACTAGAATCTGGTTAAATCAAGACGGTAACAGGTGTTGATGTGGAGAAATTGGAACTGTGCCTCATTGGGATTTTAAAATGACACAGCTACTTTGGAAAATAGTTGGATAGTTCCTCAAAATAGTAAATATAGAGTTAGCATATAACTCAGGAATTCCACTTCTAGGTATTTATCCAAAAGAAAATATATATATATCAACACAAAGACTTGTAACTGAAAATTTGCTGCAACTTCGATTTGTAACAGTGAAATACTAGCAACAGTAGAATACTAATTGCAGCAACAAAAGGGAAGAAGCTCCTGATTCATGGAGCACGTGACAAACCTTAGAAACATCATGCTTAGGGAAAGCCAGAAACCAAAGGCTACATGTTGTTTGAGTCCATATATATGAAGCTTTTAGAAAAGGCAAAACCATAGAAAGTCTTCAGTGATTGCCTGTGGTTGGGGATGAGAGTGGCAACTGTTGATAAACCAGCAAGAGGGAATTTTTTGTGGTGATGGAAAATGTTCTAAAACTGGACTGTAGTGATTGGTTGCACAATGCTTTAAATTTACTAAGACTCTATAAATGGTATACTTAAATGGGTGGATTTTATGGTATGTAAATTACACCTCAAAAATCTGTTTTAAAAAATCAGTAGTATAGGACTCAGAATAGAGTTTAATCACACATACACAAAACAAAAAGAAAAGCAACCCTTTCTTTCTCTTCACTGTAGACCCGTCCTCCCACTGACTTGAGCTTTAACTTTGATGCCAACAAACAACAAAGACAGCTTATTGCAGAATTGGAAAATAAAAACAGGTAAGAATGCAGAGGTTGAGCCAGCTTCTAAAGTCCAAAATCATCATGTATCTGATTCTCATTTTCCTTGTAGATTAGCTGGCTTTTGACTCTAAAGGAAGATCCCACCTGAGTGAACATAGGCCAGACGCACTCATGCGAATGCCCCTACCTTAATTTGTAGATCTCGGCACGCCATACATTCTGGTAGCCCACAGCCTTACTCACGTGCCCTGAGGTGGATTCTTTACTCCAGTGCCTTCTCCCACTCACCAGTTACCCTCCCACGATTCCCTTTTCCACTCCAACCCCTTTTTGCTGTGTCTAGTCGTCTTATCCTGGCGCACTGTGTTGTGTGTCTGTCTGGTTTCTCACCACAAAGCTATTTAAAGACACAGAGAGGGGTGTCTGGGTGGCTCAGTTGGTTAAGCATCTGCCTTCGGCTCAGGGATTGATCCCGGGGTTTTGGGATTGAGCCCTGCATCAGGCTCCCTACTCAACAAGGAGACTGCTGCTCCTTCTGCCTGCCGCTCCCCCTGCTTATGTGCTTTCTCTCTCAAACAGATAAATGAAATCTTAAAAATAAAGGCATGGAGACCAGACAGCACGCTAGTATGCCCTGAGAGGCAGAAACCAGGACGAGGAGATTGGATATAACATAACAGGCATAGGAAGAAGAAATGACAGCTGTCATCACTCAGTGGCTCAAGAGGAAGAGAGACAAAGATGGCGGAGGTGGGGATGGGGGTAGTTAGCATGCGACCTGCATTAGGAAGTTGCAGGGAGTTCTTTTTCTTTTCCCTAGAAATGAACAGAGTATTCTAGTGGTGGTTTTCTTTTTGTGGAGGTTTTTCAAGTTCTTGAGAAGAGTAGATGACTTTTTCTACCACAAAGGATTGTTTCATTGAGGAGTGTTGAAGTGCCGAGTGTTAAGAAGGTGGCTCTTTCATATCTTGGTCATTTGGAAACTGTTCAAGATTGGTAGAAGCCACTGTGCTAACATTAGACGTCCTGACAGGAAAGAGTGAGTTATGCAGCTATCTTTCTTTCATCTGTCCTCTCTAGGGAGATCCTGCAAGAGATCCAGCGCCTCCGTCTGGAGCATGAGCAGGCTTCCCAGCCCACCCCTGAGAAGGCGCAGCAGAACCCCACATTGCTGGCCGAATTGCGGCTGCTGAGGTAAGAAGGGATACTGCACCACTGTCTGCAAATGGTAATCTGCTATGGTAGGAATTCATGTGTCAGGGAACCAAATCAGTGGGTTAGAATCTTTTTATCACTATATCTAGTCCTGTCAGAACAAACACATTCCACTCATTCGGTTACCGCTTCAGGTGTTTGGCTTCCATTATAAATGACTGAGAACTTCAGCCATTGTTACAGAACTAGGTCAACACCGGTCTCCTGTTCCATGACAAGGAGAGCTGTGTTTATACCTTTGTGATCACTTTAAGACCACTGTGCTGCAGTCAATCTTCTTATCTTGTTAATTAGTCTGACTTTAAAGACTTTTGGCAGGAATAATGCTCTTCTGTCCTACGAGCATCTTCTCCTGGTGCCTCATAGAGCAGGAGGACGCTATTGGATGACAAGGGTGCTTGCTATCTATGCCCATCCTCAGACTCAGAACCAAGTGGGAATCCCTTGCACCATGACTATGGGATCTTCCCACTTCAACATAAATATAAACTGTCTCAGTGCTTGGAGACTAACGGGCACAGGACCTGACAAAGGGTAGAGAGCAGCTTCAGACCCCACTCAGGTGCTATTTTGGAGGGAATGATGAAATCTTCTAGAAGAGCATAACATGAAAGTAAGCTGATCAAAGCTATTAGGGTCTTAATTTCCTATCAGTCTTAGAAAGATATGTGCATACTCTTTGGTAGGTGAAGACATTTTAGATACTAACTTAGTGACTTGGTCTTCACCAGACCTCTAACTTTCCAAAGAGTGGTTCTTTCTGTGGAGGTTGTAACATTTGATATTCCACGGTTGCTGTTTAGTGTGCTATCACCTCGGATTGTGCATAGCTATCCTCTTTTTTAAATTAACATATAATCTATTATTAGTTTCAGAGGCAGAGTTCACTGACTTACCAGTCTTATATAACACCCAGTACTCAATACATCACGTGCCCTCTTTAATGCCCATCACCCAGTTACCCCGTCCTCCCAGCCCCCTCCCCTCCAGCAACCCTCAGTGTGTTTCCTATGATTAAGAGTCTCTTATGATTTGTCTCCCTCTCTGATTTCATCTTGTTTTATTTTTCCCTCTCTTCCCCCATGATCTTCAGTTTTGTTTCTTGAAGTCCACATATGAGTGAGATCATATCATAATTGTCTTTCTCTGATGGACTTATTCCTCTTATAGCTATCCTTTTTTAATTCTTCATTTGGCTTAAGTCATTTAGCTTCTCAACCATGATTTCTTTTCCTAGAGAATGGAGATTATTGTTTTTCTATGACTATCTTTCTGTCTAGATTTATATCATCAATAAAGTCATAAAGAATTAAAACTGTACAGATGAAAATCTTTTTTTTTTTAAAGATTTTATTTATTTGACAGAGAGAAACACAGGCAGAGAGGGAACACAAGCAGGGGGAGTGAGAGAGGGAGAAGCAGGCTTCCCGCCGAGCAGGCAGCCCCATGTGGGGCTCGATCCCGGGTCTCCAGGATCATGACCTGAGCTGAAGGCAGTCGCTTAACCAACTGAGCCACCCAGGCGCACCTACAGATGAAAATCTTTAGAGATACAGAGATTCCCATTCTTCTGAAAATTCATTTTCGTTTTTATATTTAATTGGGCTTGAGGATTTGGTTGCTATGTGGTCCTCTGTTGCATGCCTTGGATGTTAGCAGGTTGGTGCTACACTAGGAAGTCTGGGAGAGCATGTGCTGCTGACTCAAGCCCAGTGTAACTAAACCCTCAGCATAAGCTACAACTGTTCCATTTCCCCATCACAGCTCAGGCACAAGTAACTATTTTGTGTCTAGCAAAGCAAAAATGGCTATACTCCAGTCTTAACTGTTGCTGGAAGTGGGATTGCTAAAAGTCCTTTATTAAGCCAAAGGAGTCTGAAAAATATCCTAGATTTAGTAGGCAAAGGGCTAAGTCCAGGGGTGTCATGTAGGCAGCAAGAAGTAAGAATTTAACCTAAATCCAAGAAGGGTCTAACTCTTGAGAAATCAGGAAGTATTTAATCTCAAAAGCAGCTTCCATTATCACTGAAGAAAGAGGGACTGTTTCCTAAGTGTGCAGGATCAATTGGTTATGCATACAGACAAAACATACTGGCTCTTTGCTTCATACTATATAGAGAAAATACCGCCAGATGGATTAAACATGAAGACAAAACTTTAAAACTTGACAAGAAAATGTAGGGAATGTCTTTTTTTTTTTTTTTTTTAAGATCTCATTTATTTATTAGAGAGAAAGAGCATGACCAGGGTGCGGGGGGGAGGAGTAGAAGGAAAGGAAAAAGCAGACTCCCCACTGAGCAGGGAGCCCAAAGTGTGGCTTGATCCCAGAACCCTCGGATCATGACCTGAGGCCGAAGGCAGGTGCTTAACTAACTATGAAAGAAGTTGGTAAATTCATCTATATTCATATTAAGAACTTTTGTCTATAAAGGGCAAGATTCATTCCTAGGTATCTGACATCCTTCTGGTTTTGACTAATATATATGAATCCAGGAACTGCCAATACCCGGCTAGTATAATAAAAGAAGATGGAGAATTTCATTCTTCGGATCAGTGGTCATGAATCCTGACCACCAGGGTTGTCTTTCCCCTTGATTATTATTTTTAGTGGTATGTTCATTACAATAACATATATGACAAATGTGTAAGATATGAAGCATAATGATAAAATGAGCACTCATGAACCCACATCCTACTCATATATTGTTAAAACCATGTTGTGTGTAAGTACCCCCATTTCCTTGCTTCCACCTTCCCCACAGAGCTCACCTCTATCCAGAATTTGGTTTATCATTCCTTTGCTTTTTAAACAGTATCATCAAATTTATGTGTATTCCCACATATTAAAGTATTTAGTTTTGTGTTTTGTTTTTTGAGCTTTAGAGAAATGTTACTATATGCATATAATGGAACCTTGCCCCTTATGCTTCAGGAGATATTTTACTTTCTTTTTTTTTTTCACAGTAAGGTTTTGAACTCCAGTGCATCTCAATTCAGAATAGCCATGTTTCAAGTGTTGAGTAGTCACGTGTGGCTAGTGGCTACTAGAGTGGACAGCTGAGGCGTGGATCGTGCAAGGCAAGAGTTAGTGATGCTAGAAATTCTACTACTGAGATTATTACATAGGATGATGAAATTAACAGTTTTTCTTTGAGCAGCATTGTAAAGTTCATAGAACACCTTCATACCTGGTATCTTGTTTGATCCTCAAAATATTGCCATTGTTTATAATTTGTCCCATTTTAGCCAAGAGAAAATTGAGGTTCTTATGGGGCATGTGGCTTGTCCAAGGTTGTAGTATTTAGTAAGTGATGGCCCTCAAGTCTCCTGATTTCTCTTCCACTTCACCATAAGAGATGAAATCAGGATTAATCAAGATAGGAGACCATTGCACATGTGAGGTAAGATGTGCCTGGATAAAGTGAGAGACGTGGGAAGAGGAAAACACATTATTTTCTAGGAAAGAATCATTTGAATTGGGTGATGGAGAATAGGGTAGAAGTAAAGTATTAAAGAGGACCAAAATTTTCAACAGTGACAACTGGAAGAAATCAGGAAAGAGAACCATTTGTGGACCACAGTCTTAAGTTTGGTTTTGGACCTTTTCAGCTAGAATTGACATGAAATCTGTCCTCAGGAAAAAGTGAATTCTCTTAGGCACAGTCATCCTGGTGATGTCAGTCACATTCGAGGCTGGCGCCTGGTGCTGAAAGCAATAGCAACAGAGCCCTATTCTCCCTCAGCAGTTTTCATGCATTTTCTATCAATTTAAATTTGGACTAGTTTTATATATCTTTCTAAATGAGGGATTTGACTTCTTGAGGAATTTTTAAAATTGCTCTAATAATAATATTAATAATACTTTTCCTCTATATTGCCATATCTATATTGTGTTTTCCAAAACATTTTTACATACTGTTCTCCAAACAGTAAAGGAAAGTGAGCAAAAAAATATTATCACCACTCTCTAACATAACATAACGTAGCAGAGGTTAAATGACTTGCGCAGGGCGCCTGGGTGTCTCAGTGGGTTAAGCCTCTGCCTTCCGGTCAGGTCATGATCTCAGGGTCCTGGGATCGAGGCCCACAACGGGCTCTCTGCTTGGCAGGGAGCCTGTTTCCTCCTCTCTCTCTGCCTGCCTCTCTGCCTACTTGTGATCTCTCTCTGTCAAATAAATAAGTAAAATCTTAAAAAAAAAAAAATGATTTGCGCAGCATCTCAGAGTCGGATCTAAAACCCATTTTACCTAGGCTTGGACCCTTCTTTGAGGTCCCTTTATCTTCCGAGTTTCTTTTCTGATGCACTTTTCCCCTGGGACAGGCAGAGGAAGGACGAGCTGGAGCAGAGAATGTCGGCACTGCAGGAGAGCAGGCGCGAGCTGATGGTTCAGCTGGAAGGGCTGATGAAGCTGCTGAAGGTGAGAGAGCCGGGTCCGCTCCCCGCCTCGCGGTGCCCCGCCCCCCGCCTCTCGCGCCCCGCCCCGTCCTCCAGTGCCCCGCCCCTTGCCGCCACGCTTCGCGGCCTCCCCACCCTTCGCTCAGCTGTTCTTCCCCTTCACCACCGCTCCTCCGCTGCCTCCCCTGTGGTGTCCGGATCGGTTGCTGCTAAAGGCTGAAATGCCGCCGCCCATGAAGTTAGTTGTGACTCCAGAAAGTCGAAACTAGAATGGTAAAAAATGAGTAACTGGAACTAGAGTCCTGTCCTTGAGTAGTTGCTTCTATGAATAAATATAAAGGTTTGTAAACAGGATATTAACTATATATAAATGACTGTTTCTCAAAGATTTACAGTTTCTCTTAAGACAGGTTTTCAAATATTCCACCTAAATGTGTAACAATTATTAAGTATCCTATTTTAGTAAGTATTACAGCAGGAAACTAGACTAATCCTAATGAATAACTTTATTAGGAGGAACAAAATAGCATATTAGCTCTAGGTTTGTTATATTGGGGCCTCAATAACTCTGGGGTGATTCAGATCTCACTGTTTTTATTGAAGCATATATTACAAGCCCTGTACCCCAGAGGAGAGAGAGGCACACTCGGCATTTAAGTGTCCTCACTGAGATAGTTTTACTGGCATTCAACAGAAAGACCCAGATACGGAGCAGAAATACCAGAGCACATTTGTTCTTGCACTAATTCCTTAGGTCTGTGTGTCTGTGCTGTAAACCACTGTATTTTGTGGTGTGACGCAGAGTTAGCAGCCAGAGTGGAAACCACACAGTGCGGAGCACCCCACAAGCCAGGCCAAGGGGAGTGGATTTAATCCTGTGGTAGGTTTTGGAAATAATGGTTTGGGAAAATGTGTAGAGCAGATTAAGAGAAGAGAGAAGCTAAGGAAGAAATGGAAACAAATACAATCGTTCTGTCTGAAGTGAGTGACAAGGGTGCAGACTAGGAGTGGTGGCTCAGGAAAACACCAGCTTGGAGACTTTTCTTCAACTTCTCTAGAGGAGTCCCTTCCTAACGAAGCTAGTGGTATTAGCAGCTTGGGTAAATGTAGTGTTTGTGTTTTAAACTGACTTGTGACTTGCTCAAGACAATCGATCCTTTTAGTCTTGAGCTGAGTTGTTTCTTTCTTTCTTTTTTTTTTTTTTTCTAGCTTTGGTCCCGGGGTATTTGGGTTGTTTTGCATGGACATGTTTCTGCATTAACCGTTTTAACAGCATTTCTCCTGAGAAATATTTCATATCTAAGTGGGTCTTATTTAAAGAAAATTTTACACTTAAAACCTGGCCCACATCCCTCTAATAGTTGTCAGGTATCCAACTACTCCAGCCCATCCCCGCTCAAGACAGCAGAGATGTAATTAAATACATTTGGCTGTTGTAACCTCTAGGGCTCTGAAAGCCGTGTTGTCAGGTGGGGTAGTCCCCTGTCAGGACATAGGGATCCACCCACCCCTTGCCTGGGTCAAACTCCTTTTTGTAAGATGCTCTCAGACATTACCCAAACATAGATGGGAAGGTACCCTAGGGTAATTTTTGTAAAAGGCAAAAGGTATTGTTGGGGTTTTTTTGTGTTTTGTGGGGTTTTTGCCTTTTTTAATAAAAGGCAAAATGCAAACTGAAGGGAGGTCAGAATGTATTTCCTCAAAGTACTGTGACGTGCTTTCTTGTCAGCTGGGTGGCCCTCTCGGTTCTTAGAGTTCCTGGTTCAGAGCCCCATGTATATTACTTGACCTTGTAGTTCATTTCTGATCCTGTGTTCAAGGACTAAGCCGAACGAGCTGATGCCTGGAACTCTGATCCCAACCCCTGAGTTTCTTTGTATTTCTATCTATTGTCTTACAGTAAAATAAGCAGGATCCTGGTGCCCCATTTTGCAGAATCCCTTGCCAGCTTCTTAATTGTCATATAATTTACTCACCGGATAGGCTGAGGTCAGTCAGAGTGGGAGGAAGAATTTGTGACACGACCAGGAATGTTGTCTTTTTATCCATTGATTAGAACTTACAGTTGAAAATCTCATACCTCTAGAGTCCAGCTTCCTAAGAGGATGAAAGCACCATCCTAATTTGTGTATTGTATGCACTCCTAAAAGGTCACTCATAGGAATCATTAATTTCTGTGAAAATTTCAAAGATGTCTTCCTACTATTTAAAAAAAAAATCCACCAACCCAATAAAAAAGTACACTTTAGAATCCTAATTTTAATTTCAAAGGACTGTCCTGCCTTCATCAATGTTCAGTCTGCTGGCATTTAATTCTCTCATAAAACAGCTGTAAGCACTTAGTCAAAGGACAATCAAACCACATGGTCTGGGATGCTCATAAATTAAAATACACCACACAGTAAATCTCCATTTCACAGCAAGTTCTTTCTACTGCTTCAGTGAAATATAATGTACATTGTCTGTTTATCTGAAAAGTGATAATTTAAGGAAGCATACATAGGAAGTGTCACCATTGGTTATTAATTCATTCAATAATAATCTTAAATCCTTTTTTGAGAATAAGGCAGGGGGAAAAGTAATCATACATTTATTTAACAAGAAAATATTGGTTCCTAAGTATCACGTTTAAGTATTTGGCAATGAGTAAGATTTAGGCCCAGTCACCAAGGAGTATCAGGGACCTTCTTAATAGTTTTTTTTTTGTTTGTTTTCTTAATGACATAATGTAGACTGACACCCAGGTACCCATGGTCAGAACATATGTTTTCCTTACATTTCCCCCCTAATTAATGTATTTAGGTAACCTCTGTCTCAAACTTATTTCATCTGGAAGTGGTTGCATGTTGGTAATCATGTTCCCAATATTCTTCTGCCTCATTTTCCATTTTTCTAATATTGCTTTTAAAACATTGTCACCAAGTGAATTCTATAGTTTTGGATTTCAACCTCACTTGCAAATGAGGTTTAGAATATAAATTTTCATATAGATAATCTCAGTGGTTATGGCCACCTAGCCAGACATCCCCAACGTGGCAGAATCTTACATAAGCACTTCTAGTTGGCACCTTTTAGTTACAGTATTATGACTTCCTTTAAATCCCCTAGGCCAGTTGCCGTCAGTCAGTGTTTACTGATCACAACTGACTGGTAACAAAAAGGTTCCAAGACCTTAAATCTGACCTGTTGACTGTGTTGACAGAGCCTTGAAGGCTTTATCTGAGTAACTTCCAGTGAGCTGGAATTCTGTAACACCATCCTAGGTAACCCTTTGTCACAGCCCGCCCCTTCTAATTCCAGTGTACAGCGGAGGCCTCAGACTCTGAAAAAGGCTGCCCTGTCCACCCCTCCCGTCCTAATCTGCCGCCTGGCTACTGCAGCTTATAATGATGTCACGTCCTTGGACAAACTGTCCGTGGCAGAGTCACCAGACGTGCAAACATGAAACATTGCTTTCTGAAATGTCCTTATTCTGTTGAGCCAAAGCAATGTTACCTCCAATAGTAAACCTTTAAAAAATAGTGAAAATAGGGAGATGTCCTAGAAACCGGAGAACTTTCAACCTGGTCTTCTGACCTCAGCCGCAATTTCAGCCTGTCAGGCTTGCCTCATCCCTCCCCCACTATTTCAGCCTCCGTATCAACATTGAGTGCCAGGAATAAAAACACATTTTAAATTGTTTAATAACTCTTCCTATGACTGTCTGCCTTGCCTAGTGAATGGAAGAAAAGTGTTCTGCCTTACAGGAAAGCC
The DNA here is from genome assembly GCA_004023965.1 of Spilogale gracilis. NCBI lineage: Eukaryota > Metazoa > Chordata > Mammalia > Carnivora > Mephitidae > Spilogale > Spilogale gracilis. The sequence continues at coordinate 46,443 of PITA01007044.1, read as the reverse complement.
TGGCCAGGAGGGGAGATCTCCTCCCAACTGCAGAACTCGAATCCCTTCTAACCAGAGCCATACATACCAGTTACAGAAGCTGAAAGATGCTAACTTCGTAAGGCTAACTCAGCTCATGCTCAGGGCTCCTCTTTGCTTGGGCTCCTGTGGCTATAAGTATGGTCAGACATCTAGCAGCTGGCTTTGATTATGAAGAACATCTTCTTGGGCTGACTTGGAGTCTCCTTAAGAGAGTTCTTGGTGCCCATTTAATTCCTGGTCCCTGTCTCTCCCTTGCAGGAACAAAATTATTTTTTTCCAAATTTTTTGCCTCCTCCTTCCTTTTTGTAATTTGTGGGAGCCTCTGAAGTCATTCTCACCATGGCCCACAGATCTGCAGACTCTGTGAAAGCAGAAGCTCTCATCCATCCCTAAGACTTCCTGCACACATGTTCAGTGAAGCCGGCCCGCCTGGTGGATCAGATTTAAATAGAACCATAGCAACAGCTTTTAGGTTTGCGCACTTGGGGCAAAGAGCAGAAGCTCCCTGACCACAGTTACCCATGATGAGGCACAGAAAGAAGAAGCAAAAAGACCCCCTAAAAGACAGAGTAGCTGAAGAGCCAAGAACTGAGGAAAGAAACTCAGAAGTGTTTATCTCATCTTTGTTGTGCTTCTTCCGAGCAGTGCGTGCTGATAGCTAAGAGTTAGCGGAGTACCCACTCTGCCCACCGTCACTGGAAGGTTCTGAAAGACAGAGGCCACACCTTAGATTCATGTTTCCAGTGTTTTATGCATAAGAAGTACTGAAAGAACCTGTGCCGAGTTAGTGAAAAACTGAGGTCGAGAGTTCTTTTGTCAAAAGCCTCTTGGGGCCCTGAAGCAGTTTCCAGCTTGTTGGAGGAATGGGGATGTATGTGATCCTTGGGGGAAAAAAAAACCACAAAGCAAATGGAGAGGAGGGGACCAAATAAGAATCTGTGGTCAAGTGAAATTGCTAGTTTTGGGGAAGTTTTTAGAGCAGTGGCTCTCAATCTAACTGGCTCAGAATCAGCTGACAGGCTCTGAAATGCATTGCCGTGCCCCACCCACCCCAAGAGTTTGGATTCAGGTGGCCTTGGCTGGTGCCCAAAATTTGCATTTCTGACAAGTTTCCAGCTGCGGCTACTGCTTTGAGGACTGCCAGTCTCGAGAAATAGAGCTAACACATGTGAATATGAGGGGGATGGTGAAATTGACTGATTATTGGGGTTTTGAGGCCTCGTTGAGCTGCTGCTTTCAGTTTACCCTTAACAGCTAGGTGGCCTCGGGCAAGTCAGGCTCCCTAGGCCGTTTTGGTCTATAAACGAGGAAATTGGATTAGATGGTTTCCCAGCTTTAGAAGCTAGCACTGAATGAACTGGGTAGGGCAGAGGCCTGCCCTTCACTCTCTCCATCTCAAGGTGCTGCGCTGATGGTGGTCAAGGCCTTTGGTCTCTGAACCCGGGGCCCTGACCTGGCTTGTCAGATTCTTCTGTCACTTTTTCCAAATGTTTGTGGTGATGAGCATTAATCTCTCTCCTTTTTCCCTCTGCCTTTTCTTTATCTTCAACGTCTCTAGGAGGAGGAGCAAAAGCAGGCAGTAAGTGAACTTGGGAATTCTTGTTCCTTTTGCATGGTCTTCTTTTCCTCACAGAACCGTTACATACTTTTTCTTCGGCTCCCTGCGCAAATTCATCTCTGCAGAGTAGATTATGTGTAAAACCCTCAGCAGCTCCCTCCAAGGTAGTGTAAAATGGCCTGAAAGTCCACGTCATGTTTACCTAGTAGAGCATGTTCTCACTTGAAACCAGAGCTGGTTGAATTTTTTTTTAAAGTACACATCTGTTGTGTTTAGTTCAATATGCATGATTAGCCAGGCTATGAATGCATTTTCCTGCTTGTGCATTCTGTGCTGCTTCATGTCTAGAGTGACTTTAATTGCTCGAAACAACTTTCGGGGTTGTGGGGCTGACCTCAGGTTTAAATGCTATGTCATGAATGCATGTGCATGAAATGTGTAGTTTTTGTGATGACTTCAAATGTCCTTTAGTCTTGAACAGGCTTCTGGATGCTCCAGCTCCAGTAGTCTTTGTAACAAAGTTATCAATGAAAAACAAAGTGACTGGTTATGACCTTAGTGATTTCCTTTTCAGAGTCGGCTCTAGGAGGAGCTCTGGTTTTTGAGCTACATGGCTGTTGCATGGTGTTTAGGGAAGTTTTATGTTTGTTTCTATTTTTCCAGATAGCCCTTAATCCACACAAGAAAATCAACTGCGGGCCTACCCATAATAGAACACTGTATGTGTATATAGCATTGTAAAGTTTTCAAAGCATACCTTTTTTTTTTTTTTACACAAGGTAAAGCTGATTTTTTTTTTAAAGATTTTATTTTTTTATTTATTTGACAGAGAGAAACACAGCTAGAGAGGGAACATAAGCAGGGGGAGTGGGAGAGGGAAAAGCAGCCTTCCCACTGAGCAGGAAGCCCGATGTGGGGCTCCATCCTGGGTTTCCAGGATCATGACTTGAGCTGAAAGTGGTCGCTTACCCAGGCACCCAGGGTAAAGCTGATTTTTAATACACCTCAGGGCTTTAAGTTTAAAAGAGAGAAATATGAAATATTTAATTCAAGAAATTTGCTCATTTATTTTTCAAAAACTGATCCATGTTTTAGATTAAGAATAGAAATATATCTGGGTGCCTGGGTGGCTCATTTGATTAAGCAACTGCCTTTGGCTCGGGTCATGATCCTGGAGTCCCAGGATCCATCCCACGTTGCAGGCTCCCTGTTCAGCGGGGGTCTGCTTCTCCCTGTAACCTCTCTCTCATTCTCAGTCTCTCAAATAAATAAATAAAATCTTTAAAAAAAAAGAATAGGAATACATAACATTGTATTATTTATTTTTGGTTAGGACAATGAAATAATAAAGGGAAGAAGAAGAGATCAAATGAGGGGGGAAGGCAAGAAAGGAACATGAAGGGAACAAAGACAGATTATGGGATTCAGATAGGCGAACAACCTATTAATCTCAGTGGCTTTACTGTAACAAAAGTGTGTTTGTTTTTTCCTCATTCACACATGGTTTATTGCCTTGATCTTATGACGCTTCCTCAGTAGGTACATTCACATGGGCAAAGCAGGAGAACACGAGGATGGAAAATCAAGCCCAGTCATTAAATGCTTCTTTCAGGAAGTGACAGACATCACTTCCACTCTATTTCATTGGCCAAAGCAAGTCACATGGCCACACATACCTTCCAGGGGCCATGGAAGTATAATCCTCCAGTTTGCTTAGAAGCCACAGAGAAGCAAATGCTGGTGATGCCTACCACGAGAAGGAGGATTGGTGAGCTTGTGTGGAGGGAAAGAAAGAACATCTCTCCTTCCTTCTCGATGCTCCTTGTTTCCCTGATAGCTTCATCTCCTTCCTGCCGGTCCAGGGCATCACCTCACATGTTGCTGCTGACAACCAGTTTTCCTCTTCTTCTCTTCTGTCCCCTGTACCCTGAAGTTGCACATCACAGCTAAAACTGCTTGCTGGGAACTTACTCCAGCAGTCTTTCCAGACTAGCATCTCTTAATCCCTCTCTGAATGTGCCAGCTCAGAGAAAAATACCTTGCACCTTCCCTGAGAACTCTCTCTCAGAAGAGGGCAGACATTATGAGTGTGTGTTTTAATGGTAGCAGTAGAGCTTCCAATAGACATTTCATTTTTTTTTTTGCCGTGTTATCCAAGAACCAGAAATTTCCACATCTGGTATTTTGTTTCTCAGGTCAATTTAAAGCTGGCCGTGGCGCCCCTAGCTGGCTCAGTCAGTCGAGCATGTGACTCTTGATCTCAGGTTCATGAGTTCGATCCCAATGTGGGGTGTAGAGATGACTTAAAAATTTTTTTTAAAAATATTTAAAGAGCTGACCTTGAGCAGACAAGGGATTAAATAACATGCTCACTTCAGTGACCTGTGCTTCTATGTGAGATACTCATCCCCTTGAAGTTGGCAAAGTACAAAGCTAGACCTGGACAGCTGAAGCTTGCCCCTAATGAACCACTTGTGTGTATGTCTAGGGCGTTCTCATGGCCATGGTCCTGAGTTCATGACCTTGTCCTCACATTCTCATAGGACCACCCGTGGCATGAATTGGTACAAACTGTTTTTTTCCCTCATCTTTCTCCACAGTGGTGTAGGTAAGACATTCTGTTCTGTGGATATAGGTTTAAATATCCTCTGTTTATGACACAGGTTTAAACTGGACCCACCCAAGGCTCAGCTCTGAGGCTCAAATTTGAAATGAACGGCTTTATATAATTCAACAACATTTTTTTTTTTTTTTTTTTTTTTTAGATTTTATTTATTTGACAGAGAGAAACACAACCAGAGAGGGAACACAAGCAGGGGCAGTGAGAGAGGGAGAAGCAGGTCTCCCGCCGAGCAGGGAGCCCGATGTGGGACTCGATCCCGGGTCTCCGGGATCATGACCTGAGCCGAAGGCAGTCGCTTAACAACTGAGCCACCCAGGCGCCCCTCAACAACATTTTTAACACCTAGACCTATAAAGCTTTAGAACTAGTGCCTCCATTTTAGTCTTTCTCATTACTGAGTGAGACAGAAAAAAGGTCTTTAGCACAGAGCTAAGTTGTAACTTTCTTCCTTCCTGGGTTCTGGCTAGTATAGTTTAATTTCTTCCCTATCAAAATGTATTATCCTATATGGGTAATGAAATAATTGTGAGAGACTTGTCCAATGAAGAACTTACTAGACAGGCTTCCCCAAACTGGCTCTTTAAATCCATTATAGAGAACTTTTCATGGAGTCGCCTTCTTGCTGCTTTCTTCTTTAGGCATGATTTTGGTGTTGGGGGGAATCAGAGAGGAATGAGTAATGACGGCGACTTAGCCGCTCGTGTGCTGTGCGCCTGCGTCCCACCTCAGCCACCTTTCCCGGGCCGTGAGTGGCACCAGTACCTCTGCTGATAATTCTTGTGTCTTTCCTCTCTCCCTCCCTCCTTCGCTTCTCTTTTCTCGGTTCCAAGGGTGATAATTAAGGGCAGAACTGCCTGGCTATTTCAGATAAGACTTCACTGAGTGACTCTTCAACCCACGATATACCCTACAGTTTCACAGGCTCAGGAATTAGGTTGGATCAGTTGAGTCAGGGTTAATCAAGGGCCACAATAATCATCAGATTGTAATTAAAGGACTTTATCTGCCTTTTTCACGACTCCATCCCCAGTCACTAGCCTGGTGCCTGCCACACAGCAGATACTCAATAAATAGTTGCCAAATGAAAACCAGTATTAACCAGATTTAAAAGATTTTTAATTAAAAGGCAGTGTGAATTCGTACATTTATTAATTATAAGGGCCATAACTGCTTCGAGTACCTATAGTAGTCACTTGGCTCAGGGTACACCTGTGTAATAGGTCTTCCCATTCAGGAGACTAAATTATGGCTCAGAAAAGCCCTAAAAAGGAATTTCAGGGTTGTCAAAAGAATAGGAACTCCAAGCTAATATGTTAGCATTATTATTAACTCTATATTTATTTGTCTAAAGAAAATATAATGACTATGTAAAACAAAACCATCCTCTTATTTAAATATAGATAATCTATAAAATATGGTGTATTTATAGTTATTTGTATCACTTGAAAATATTCTGAACTTTGCTTAGTAAAAACCCAGTGCCTACTGCCTGGGTATAGGATTCAGCAGCATGTTACAAAGGAGCTCACTCAGGTAACAACAGACTGATGAGTGATGCTGGTAATGGTGTTTACTACCATTGGTGCCCTTGAGTTGTAGGCTTCTCCAGTCCTGGTATGGAGAGCATTCAGATATCTAAATTCATTCTAGTTACATCTTGGTGTTTCATTTTCCCCAGTGACTCAATATATTATAAAATTTTGTGGCTGGATTGCTAACACCAAATAAAATGAGTTATCCAAAGTGAGGGGTAGAGTTTATTCATGAAAGATGTTTCCTTGAACATTTCTCTGAATTCTTCTATCGGAAGTAATTATCTTTTATATATAGATCAACATCAGGCTTAAAGATTCTAACTCTAGGGGCGCCTGGGTGGCTCAGTTGGTTAGGCGACTGCCTTTGGCTCAGGTCATGATTCCAGAGACCTGGGATCGAGTCCCACATCAGGCTCCCTGCTCGGCGGGAGGCCTGCTTCTCCCTCTCTCACTCCCCTTGCTGTGTTCCCTCTGTGGCTGTGTTTCTCTCTGTCAAATAAATAAAATCTTAAAAAAAAAAAAAAAAGATTCTAACTCTAGATAGTAACATATAAGGATAGGGGGCTCGCATAGGGGTGGCCCTGATCCAAATTAGTAGTATGGTAATGGTCCAGGGGATTATAGGTGGGACTCTGAAAATTATGTAATTAGAGGAATCTTGGGGATTCTACTAATAGAGCATTGCCACACTTGGACCCTTTCTTTTTACGTCAGTTAAGTTGAGATATCAAGTGGGATCTTGCCTCATGCCCTTTCTGATTTCCAGAATCAGAAGAATAACCCACTGCAACTGCACTAATGAAAGCATGGTGTGGTCTGGCTCTTAGAAGCCTGCGTCTCTGATCTGGCTCCCCCAGATATGCCTCAGAGGAAGGCCAGTCAGTATTTAGTTAGCCATTATTGATCTGTGAGGACTCTAACAAATCTCATAAATATTAACTTTGTAAGTTTAAGAGAAAGTACTTAAAAAAAAACCTTTACCCAACAACAAATAAAAACCTCCTTTGTCCATTAAAGAGATTATTAGTGAACCCCTTGAAGTGCTCATGGACCATTTCCCCGCTTGCTTCACTTAACCTTTGGACACAGTCTCATTCGGAAGTGATTCAGATTCACATGTCTCTGAAGCTTCTGGACTTTTGGACCCTACCGTACTCTGAAATAGAAGCCGAGTCTACTTCTACCCCAAGGCAAAGAATTGCCATTTGTTTATTTATTCAGCAGTGTCTTACTACATATGTTCAAGGCAGTGAACTTGGCCTTTTGGAGGATCATGAGAGAAATCCTACAGAAATACCACCCTCAAATAGTGTGAACATTATGTTGTTGTTGCCATGATACCTTAAATATAGAAACACAAGCCAGGTCAGTGATACCCTGAGCCACAGGCACCACTGTGGTCCCCCTAAGTTTGCAAACTCCATGGATGTCTTTTGGTAAACAAACATCAGTGTGGTATACTACATGACTTCGCCACAAACCATTAGCCTGGGTCCCAGTCCTAGTCTGCCTAGACCATCTGATGGGCTGACTGCACAGAGATGGCCCTTGTGAGAGTCTGCAGAGTGGGCTCGTTCATCAGTCTTGGCTCCTAGACTCACTATGGGAATCTGGTAGTTTGTTGTTTAATTTGTATTCAGTTTTTTCCCAAAAAGAGGAAATATCATTACAATATTAAAAATAAGTATTTGTATTTTACTCCCCCAAAACTCCTTGAACACATACCAGGAGTTTACATTCTGAGAATTTAGGAGTCCTTGCAGCATCCTCAGTATTTTTCATCCCCCTCATCAATGACAGATTGAGATATCTCCTGCTTTTTTATTTCTCTTCTGTACTATATTTCTGTCTTTTCCTCTCTTGGTCAGAATGCATACACCAGAAAACTGTCCTCCAAGGTTTCCAGGAAAATTCTCTGCACATCAAGCTAGAATAATTGTCCTTATAGTGGAAGGCTGTTGAATCCCTGGGACATACTGTCTCACTCAGAATACTGCAGTCTGAGTCTCAGGAAAGCAGCAACAGAAAAGAATAAGTGGAAGATGACTTTTCTAGTTCTGAGCCTGAGGACCTGGGAAAATGATGGGTACAGTGACTGAAGAAGTGAAAAGGGGAGATGATCTGGGACAGGAAGAGGACTTGGACCTGATTTTGAACATATGGGGTCCCAAAGATTAGGCAGGCAGTCAAACTCTTTGGTCCGCTATATATTTTGGGGTATGCAACTGGAATTTCAGTGGAAATACATGGCTGACATTATAGATTTGGAAGTCTTCAATATAAAATTAGGGTTGAAACCATAAACATGAGCCTTAGGGAAAAACCATAGTAGAAAAAAGGAAGAAAGAAGAGGTGGGAGGGGAAGGATTGTGGGTTCTTGTGAAAGCTCAGAAAGTTTCAAGAGGGAGAAAGTTAATAAGATAGTAAAATAAGGAAGCCCTTGGATTTGACAGTCAGTAAGTTATCAACAACCCTGGAAAGAAAATTTTCAGTAGAGTAGTAGAATATAGAGAGCCCTGAACAATAGGCTTTGTTTTGTCCAATCCCCATCCCCCTTTGGCTTCAACCAATGACGGAGAAGGAAATAAATCTTTAATCTGCCTTATTAAATTATATATGAGTGGATTGCTTTTCTGATTCATAGAACCTTCTTGACAAAACCTCACTTCTTTTCTATCTGAACATGTGCATTGCCTTTACAAACCTGTTTCCTCATCTGTAAACTTCAATTTCATAACCCTTTGGTCCTTTCATCCCCGATACCAGTCAGTGTATTGCAGAAAGGCCATAAACCAAGAACGTTCTAAGAAAACCAACTGGATTCATTAGACTGGTGTCTCCTTGCGTGACTTTGAAACCCTCTGCTCTCCCTTTGTTGCCTGGGCTTTCCTTCAGTAACCAGCTCCTCCCTCAGTGTTGGCTCGTGCCAACCTTCTACCTCCTACTTTTCCAGACAAAAGAAAGCATCCTAGGAAAACATCAGCTACTCCCGTGAAGGCCTCTCCTTTTGGCCTTCCCCAGGAGGAGGGGAATCCCTAGTGCTCTCTTTCTGTTAGACCTCACCCCAGCATCCTCTCTTGGTTTGGGATTAGATCTATGACCCTTCACTTTGAGAACATCTGTAGGCATTCCATCACATCCCAATTCTGTACCAGTCTCTGGGGTCTTAGAAGCTGATCTCAGGCTGATTCTGATGTTCCATATTAACCATAATGCCAAGGTAGGGAGCTTTCTCGCCTAGAGTCCTTAACTGAAATGAATTCATCTGTTTAGTGCCAGCTAAAGGAAGCATGTTATAAAGGGTACACTCTTCTCTGTTTGCTGCCAGCCATACTCTGGCAGGCGGAATTACTGTTTTGGCACTGCAGTATAGATGGCCCATGCTTTACAAGAAAGGTGGTGGGGTGAAGGGTGGGCAGAAGAGGAAGGGAGGAGGGAGGGAGCTAGAAGGAGAAAGAGAAAGAAAGAAAAGTGGAAGCACGTTTTATAAAATTAGAGGCAATGCAGAGAGACTGCTACCTGCAGCTAATCTGGTACCTTTAAGAAGGATCTGTGCCACCTCACCGCTGCTAACTATAACTCCTCCAGTACTTTTATTATTTTGTGTTCTTATTAATTTAAATAGATATAACACTTGCTATTTATTCATTGCTTTCACATTTCAAATTTCAACTCCTGTATTTTACCGGCTCAGACCTCAGGAAACCAAGAGAGAACCTGCAAGACTCTGAGGCCTATAGGTGCCCCCACCGTGGGACATCTTCCAAACGTGCAGACATGAGAGAGTTTATTCTTGGGCCTCTTGGAGGTCCCAAGCTAACCTGAGGCTGTGGGTGACCTACCCTTCCTTCCACAGCAGCCCGCCGCCACCTGGGAAAAGACAGTCTCACCCTCAGCCAGATTTTCATCCTCAGCACCGTGGAATTGTGGGCCAGATAGCTCTGTGTGTGTATGGGGGGAGGGGGGTTGACCTATTGACCTATACATCGTAGCGTGTTTGGCAGCATCCTTGACTTCCACCTACTAAATTCCAGTGGTAGCCCTCCAACCCCAGCAGGTCCTATCAGATGAAATTGCCCCCAGTTAAGAAGCACTGCCCTGAGCCCAGAGAGCATAGCTCCATGACACCAGCCTGAGCCCCAAGGCATTCTCAATCCCTGAGTCTGAGGCTTAGATATGGACTGGATGGTGGACGATTTCCAGGCATGTTCCCCAAAAATCACTCCTCTGTCCGTATTTCCTACCAGCACTCTGTGTCCACGTACCCTCTCCAGGTTTCTGCTGCTCTGCCCACTTGCTTTTTTACTCCAAAAGCCTGCTTGTGTCTCTCCTTCCGGTTCCTACCACCTTCCTTCATTCCAGCCTCCATCATCTGGCCTCGGATCTGTTAGAAGAGCCTCCGCATGGGGCTCCTTGTGTCCTGCCTCTGGCCGCGCAGTCCCTCCTTCATGTTGCCCCAGAGCCATGTTCCTGGACACACATGCTATGGACTCCTCGGGTACCTTCCCTAGCTCCCTAGCTCCCTGTGTTGCTGCCCCCAGCAGGGCTCAACAGCATTTTCTTAAAGGTTTAGACAGTAAATATTTTAGGCTTGGTAAACAAATCAGAGATAATATGTAGGTACTTATATAACCACTCAAAATGTAACCGTTTCAAAATGTGAAAATCATTCTTAGCTCATGGACTGTAAAAAAACAGGTGGTGGTGAGCCGAATTTGGCCACAGACTGCAGTTTGCCCATCTCTGGCCTGGGAAATAAACTGGATGATTGTTTTTTAAGGCCCTAGATGATGGTAGCCCACACTCCTCTTTTCTACCATGTGTCTTTGTGCTCCCTAGGTGCTAGCCACCCTCCCTCCATAACCACCACCCCCCGCCTTGCAGCCTCCTCTCCCAGGCCATCCCCCAGTATTCATGCCCTTTCCTCACCTGGATTGCCCTTCCTGAGACTTTTCTGCCGATTGAAATTATACCCCTCCAGATACTCTCGGATGCCACCTCTTCTGTGAAACCTTACCCCCTTCCAGAAGGTCAGAGTTACACTCTCGCATCTCACTTCTGGGCTTTTGCTTTGGACCTCCACTAAGGCAGGGATTTCACCTTCCTTTGTATGCTAATCGCATAAATGCCTCACCACCCAGGGGACTGTGAGCTGTGGGGAGTGGAGACTTTGCCCCTTTGCAGCCCCCTAGCACCTTCCAAAGTAACATAATAGTAGGTAGAATTCTATTGAGCCAGTGTGTGAAGCATTTCATGTTTATCCACAGGAGCCTGTAAAGATATTATCTATTTTGCATATGAAGAATATGAGGTGTGAAGACCTTAAGTAAGTTACCCAAGATCGCACTGCTAGTAAATGGCAAAGTCGACATCCAGACTAGGTCTACCTAACTGCAAAGCCTGGACTCTAACCACCGTATTATATAAAGCAGGGACTCGCAAAGAATGATGCCATACCTCACCACACAAGTTTTGCATACCTGTAAGTAGCATTTAAATTTGGCTCATAGAATTTTAAAATAACGCAGATAGGTTCTGGCTGCCTGCCAGGTCACTGATTTAGCTGTCTGAATAAGGACCATTCTCTCCTGGCAGTCTGTTTTCTTTTTGTTTCTAATCATGCAATCTGAGTGTTTGGTACTCATTTTATAGGGATTTTCCCCTTTAATGGGGTTCCTGATCGTTTCACCAAGAACTGACTTTAAAATCCTGCAGTGAGAGCTAATGGAATACCGTTTTTCAAGTACAGCTGGACAAACTAGGAAAAACAAACAGAAAGAGGGTAATCTGGTCTTAGAATTTATGAGCTTTCCTATCTGAAAGTTTAAATTTCAACTTTTTTTGATCTTTGGGTTTATGGTGAGTTTTAGTAGGTTGTTCTTTGTCTCTGCAACTTAGTATGCATTCCTCCTTCTACTAAGAAAGATAGCTAAAGACTTGCCCTCCACCCCCCACCCACCAAAGCCTCCAGGAAAGCTTCCTCTTCTGCATAGTTTAGTTTGACTTGACTAGGGACAGAATCCTGAAGATCAAGAACCATAAGCTTCTTCTGCCCATTGCCAATCCTGTGATCATAAACTTCCAGTAGTGTTCCAGTTGCTGTTTTCTGTCTGCAGCAGCTGACCTTATGGCCACCAGAGCGAGGGATAGGCTCTGTGTAAGCCCTGAGTTTCCCGGAGTAATGTGGGAGAGAGGGACCTTGTGGCAGACATTTTGGTGGCGCCATGCTATCCTTCCAACAGATCCACGCCTGTGTGTGTTCGTGGTATTTATGGTGGAAAGAAAAGAGACCATAAAATAATTCAGCTCTTCTCTCAGGTGTTGAGAAGCAAAATTTACCTTTACAACCTATCAGCTTGCAGGTAGCACCTTTGCTAAGATGAAAAGGTCTCTGGGTGTGTTCTGGAGCTGGTTCTAATTCATCCCAAAGGGAAGCATGGCCGCCTCTTTGCTCACGGCCAGGTGGATGTCTTTCTCATTTCCTCCACCTCACTCTCTCCTGTCTGCTCATGTCCATCCCTGGCGCCACGTGAGGCGGTTATTTCGGGGTCTGCAGCAGGACGGGCAGCCTGGGCCCCCTCTCTCATCTCACCTCTCACTTCCACACTGGATGAAGCGGCTGCATTTTCCTACAGAACCACCACCAACACCAGTTCGAAATAGCATGTGGGCTCTGGTTTACCTTTTCTTGAAAAAAACCTGTGCAAAGTCCATTCTTTGTATATCCCATTTCTCTCTGCACTCAGGGCTGCCTCCCCTAAATTTCATACTTCTGTCTCCATTCCCTCAAGGTTTTTTTCCCCCTTTGGTGCGTTTTGTTGTTGTTTTTTCCGAGAGGGCCTCTGAAAATTGGCAGCAAAGTGGCCAGTTTGTTTAATTTAAATACACTGCAGCAAAGTGAAGATAATTGTCCACAAAGGCCATCTGCTACCTGGTAGGTATCCATGAGTCAGAGAGAGAGAGATGATATAGAGACTTAAGTGTCTCCGTCTGCTACCGTGAGAGTTTCAGGTGGGGCTGTGTGTGTGTGTGTGTATGTGTGTGTGTGTGTGTGTGCGCACAGAGGATATAGTTGTCAAAGCTCCAGAGAGGGGGCAATAACTCCAAATCAGGCTTTCTGCCACAAGCCACTCTGGCTTGATTACCTGACTGTAATGTATACTAAGGAGATATGAGAAAATTCATACTGGTTACCTGAAGAAAAAGAAGGGAAGGGCACAGTGTTTATGGAGCCCCTACTGTGTGCCAAGCACCATGCGGGGGATGTCTAAATACAGCCTGGTGCAAATCATTCTCCTGCTGAAGACGGTGGCTTTCTCACTCTGTCGCCGGCTCTCTCTGCCTCAGCTTGGGAGTGCCTGTCTCTGCTCACCGTGTCCTCACGTCACCTCCTTGACATTCCCTGTACCTGCTTTGGCTCCAGTATTAGATCTGTGGCATAGAGAAGAGACTAAGTCATAATCACTATACTCTCCCTTCTCACACTTCTCACCTTTATTGGGAATTAATTGTCCCGTTGAGGATCATGGCTGGTTTTAGTTGTAAGAGGTCTCAACCTAATCCATGTTCCTTCTGGGTTTAGCAACGCTGTGCTATGCCTTGGATTCCCTGAGCAGTCTGAGGCAATTAGAAGACCCAGGTACCAGTCTTAGCCTTTCTGCTCATTTATTTGGAACCCGTGACTTCTCTAGTCCTCAGTCTCTTCAAACATGAAGTGGGTGCTGGACTAAAAAAAGAGGCTATTTTCTTAGGGTCATGAATGTTCTGAAACTATAAGTGTAAGTTCTGAGTCCTTGTCTTAGAATCTGATACCTAGTCTTCTCAGGTTCTCAGAGTCTTTGCCCATTTAGAAGCAAAAAGCCAGAAGACCAAAGAGCATGTCAGATGGCAACATTCTCCAGCTCTGTATTTCCAGCAGAATTGTTTCCAACTACAAGGGACCTCAGTATTCAGAGAACCTGAGTTACAGGGCATTTATTGTGTTGAGTTATTGGTGACTGGCCCGTGCTACATTCAAGTCTTTGTTATAGGTTGTTTTCCAACAAGATCTCACTGGCCTTGCATCAGGAAGCCCTCAAACAGCAAGTAGCATTTTGCAGCCTTCCCTAGATTCCCCAGGCTCTTGCCCCTATCCTGGCAGCTCCAACAAGTGGCACAAGATTGTTTTATATCTGCATTGAATAGCTTATCCCCATCCCCAAGACCCACATGTCTAGTTCCTCCACCTTTACTGATTTCTGTGTGATTCTCAGGTTCCCCATAACCTCAAGGTTCCAACCGTGATGCTGCCCCCAGCCTCTTCCCATGCCATTTAGCCTAGATTTGGTTTTGTGGTGAGTGGAGTGCTTGGCGTTCTTCAAGGGGGGGGGGGGGTCCCGTCTGCCTACAGGTAAAACCCAATCTGTGCTTTTGAGACAAGGAGGATTTCACAGTGTAGTGCTTTAGCTTGATTTTGAGTGTATCTGGCCCAGATTTATGAAGAGGGCCAAGAATGAACAAACCCTAACCGGGGTCATCAGTGACTGTCAGCATGCCCAGAGTCCTGCTCAGACTCTGCATGCTCTCTGTACTCTAGCCTGTGGCCATGGAACTAGGACAGCCCTACTGAAACTGACATGAGCGGGTCTCGTCGTTACAGTCACCTGCTCCCTGCACCTCCTTGCGGGCTTCGTTCGCATGAGCCTAGATGGTCAGCATCTCTGCTACCTGCATGAGAAGGGTAGGTTAGCTAGGGAACAGGCCATCTGCGACCCTGAGGTGGCAGTGTGATTGTGACTAAAGCAAAGCCATGATGGCTTGACATTTCTGAGATGAGGTAGCTTGGCAAAAGTTACAGAATCATAGAATTTTAAATCTGAAAAATACTTCAGAGATCATCTACTTGATATCACTCAGTTTATAAATGAGAAAAATTCACCCCAGAAAAATTAAAATGCATGTGCTATACAGTCCAAAGAAAATCCCAGGTCTCCCGACATCCAGGCCATGCCCTTCCCGCTGAACCACTCTGCCTCTTTATGTGTCCACCCCAAAGCAGTGGAGAGAGCTAGGATTCCATCTCTGAGCCCGCAGCTTTCCCTCCTCTTCCAAGTCATTGAATTTGAAGCAAAGAATTATCTCTGGGGCCTATGATTATTGACAAAGCTGTGATTATTGTCCAGCATCAGGACAAGCTCATGCACTCAAGGACTTAGGCACATTCTCTGATCAGGTAAAATGTTTTTTGATTATATATCCTTGCCTCTGTTCTCATCCATAGCCCTCCTTTCCTAGGTCTCTGGCCTTTCACGAGGGCCTCTGGACTTGATCGCTCATATTCTAAAAGCCTCCCTCCCATTCTTTCCCAATCAAATGTCCTTCAGATGGGACAACCCCGTGTATGAAGAAGAAAATCAGCCTGAGCATATGAGTTACCTATTTGTACAACCAACTTACCCCAAAACCTAGTGGCTTCGTAGAACAAATATTTATTACCTCACAGCTTCTCTGGGACTGGAGTCCAGGTGAGGGTAAACTGAGGGTCAGAGACTCTTATAGGCATGCCTCTTATAGGCATCTCAAGGCTCAACAATTCACATGGTTGTTGGCAAGATTTTTTGTGGGCTGCTGGACTGAGGGCCTCTATTCAATGCCAACTGGTGGCTGGAGGCTGCCTCTGTTCCCTGTCACATGGGCCTCTCCACAGGGCAGCTCACTAGATAGCAGCTGGCTTCGTTAGACTGAACAAGCAGGAGGGAGAAAGAGAGTAGATGGGCAAGACATAAGTCACAGTCTTCTGTAAGCTAATTGCAGAAGTGACATCCCATTCACCTGACTCTGGAGCAGCAGTCACTGTGCCCAGCCCATATTCAAGGGGAGGGGATTACAAAGGAGTGTGACAATAGGGGGCAAGGTCATTGGATGCCGTCTCAGAGGTCTACCCACCACATTTACTCATTTAGTTAAGTATCTCACACAAAGCTTTATTGATGACTGATAGATTTAGTGCTCCCTGGAGATTATTGCCTGCTCTGGCTGCGTTCCCACTTTCCATTACTGAAGAAAAAGGGTCAGAAATGTGATATCCCTCATTGTCATTTAACAAACATTTATTAAGCATTTACATGTGCTAAGCACAATGGTAAGGAAGATCAAATTAGAGAGGTGCCATTTATGCTGTTCAGAGTTCTGGGGAGCATCACAGGAAGACCTCATCTGACCCTGGAGGACAGGACGGGGAAGCAAACACCTGGAGGGGCAGCAGGAGCTAGTCCGATTGTGGGGGCACAGAGCTTCTGGCAGAGGCCTTCAGGCAAGGGAGAGCACAAGCCCTTCTGCAGACTGAAGGAACTGCCGCCCATCCCTTCACTTTCTGTCTAAACCAGCTGGTGGTGGTCGCAGACCTCCCTGGACTAGCGTATACCTCCTGCAGGACCTACCCTGGTCTCTAGGCCTCCCTGAGGCTGCGGCCTCAGGTCTGACTGAAGTGTGTGCCCGTCGACTGGCCGTGGTTTGTGCCTCTCCCAGGCCAGTCGTGATTTATTGACTTACCAGGATACCGAACTGGTGTTGCTCTGCTGGAGCCAGAATTCACAGAGGGTTCTGGACAGTTCCATCCTGGCATTGTTATAACCCAATGTGGCCCTAAAGCCAAGGGCTGGTGCTTGACGTCTGTTGGGGGAAAATTGTGTCTTCCCAGCCGTCTTCACCTTTCTCTTTCTACTACTGCTCTGAACAGAGATAGCTTCTGGAGTCTGTTCTTCATCTTTCTTAGGAGGTACGTCCCAGGCACTGATCCCAGGAGGAGGATCTGATTATTTTGAAGACAGTGGGTGGGCAGTAGTCTCATTTCCTGCTCCTAGAGGTTCAGCCACATGTGGCTGGCCACCCCGGGCACCCCTTTGGCCTCATCGCCATTTGGCCCATCATCATTTTCCTATTAAAAGAGGAGGTTCAGTTTCATGTTTTTAAAAACATGCAGAGGTTCAGTTTTATGTTCTTAAAAAGCAATCTAGTTATTCATCTTGGGTCTTAGAACTCTAACATTCAGTCCTCAGGCAGCGGTGCCTGGCCCAGATCTCACTGAGGGAGTTTTATTGAATAGTTGCCACATCCTTGATGTTGGGTTGGCCCACTGTGGGGATGACAGACAACTGTCACACAGTGAAATGAGTGTGAATTTCACAGACCACATGCTCAGATAAGCCAAAAAGAAATCTTTAACAGGACTTCATTTCCCTCTTGAGTGCTCACTGTCTGAGCTGGACATAGTCTGGGCATTTCCAGGCAAACTCTGAAGCCACTCATCCCAGATTCTTTTTTTTTTTTTTTTTTTTTGAAGATTTTATTTATTTCTTTGACAGAGAAACACAGCTGGAGAGGGAACAAAGCAGGGGAGTGAGAGAGGGAGAAGCAGGCTACCTGCCAAGCAGGGAGCCCGATGCAGGGCTTGATCTGTGGATTCTGGGATCATGACCTGAGCTGAAAGCAGATGATTAATGACTGAGCCACCCACACTCAGATTCTTATTCCCCTTCCTGCACCTGAGATGGGTGCTATGCCTTTAGGAACTAGTGCTGGGTGCTGCACTAGTCACTAGTGGCATCGGGAGGAGTATCCGTATCTCCAACTTGATCTGTGCTGAGACAGTCATGTCCTTTGCTTGTGGCCAGGCCTGGTTCTCACAGGTGGCCCTTCTTGCCCTGCAACCAGGGCAGCTGAATTCATAGGCTCCCCGAGGAGCCAAGGCACACACATGATCTCCGCAAGGCTCCTCCGTGACTGAGAGAGAACTTTAGGCTTGTTGTCTTTGCAGCTGGAAAACCGTTGGCTGCTGGGGTCCATGGGGTCCTTCCTTGATGCTGTCCAAGCAATCCAGGCAGTGATCTTGATCCTGTGCCCTTCAGCTCTTGAAGGTCCACTGGCTTTGCCAGTGTCCACCACTTCTGGATCTCCTGTGTCCCAAACTGCACTGGCTCATAGGACTTTCCTACAAAGCCAGGTCACTGCATAGACGTTCCTGCTTTTCTCTGGATTCTCTTATTTCTCTCCCAGCTTCATTATTTTATTTGGATTGGGGCTGGAACTGCCAGATCCGG
The DNA here is from genome assembly GCA_004023965.1 of Spilogale gracilis. NCBI lineage: Eukaryota > Metazoa > Chordata > Mammalia > Carnivora > Mephitidae > Spilogale > Spilogale gracilis. Next base: position 28,629 of record PITA01007044.1, on the reverse strand, counting down.
CTCTTCAAAAGCACTTTCCAAACCAGAGTGAATTTTATACTTTATTATTTGCCCCCTCTTCTCCCAAAATGGCCAGAAAAGCAGGGCATGATAGCAATGATACGGTAAAAGGTGTAGGTTGTTCCCCCAAAATACAATTATTATTATGTGATAATGTTATCCAACTACAACAGAATTCCTGAGATGTTGGGAAGAAAAATATATACCCTGAAAAAATAATAATCAATGTTCCACAAGCACTGACAAAAAATATTTCACAAGATAGAACATGTTTATTATCAATAGAAAATTGTTATAACAGTTAAACAATAGCAAAAGGAGATGTAATAGTATTCCATTTTCTGGATAAACCACATTCTGTCAATGCCTTCACCAGTCAACTTTTGGTTATTTCCACTTTTGGCCTCTTAAACTGTAATAATGAGCATTTGTGTACAAGTTTTGGGTGGGCATATGTTTTCATTTCTCTTGGAAACTTCTTAGGAGTCAGGTTGCTAGGCTATATGGTAAGTTTATGTTTACCATTTTAAGAAGCTGCCAAACTGTTTCCAAAGTGGGTGTAAGCATTTTACAGTCCTGTCAGCAGTGTACTAGAGTTTCAGTTTTCCCACGTGTGTTAGTCTTTTTGATTGTAGCTATTTCAGTAGATAAGTGGTATCTCATCGTAATTTCAATTTTCATTTCCCTATTGTCTCCTCATTTGAGCATTTGTCATGAGTAATAGCCCATTTGTACATCATCTTCAGTGAACTATCCAAGTCTTTGCCTCTTTTGTAGTTGGGCTGTCTTATCATTCAGCTGTATGAGTTCTTTATATTTCTGGACACAAGTTTGGTTTTTGTTTGTTTAGTTTTTTTCTCTCTTTTTTTTCATTTCCGCTTTCTTGACCTAAGAACTTGTAAGGTATTTAAAGCATATAGTGAGATGACACATACATGGTGACAGGATTCTAGCTTCGTAATTAATATATCCATCACCTCACATATTTACCTTTTTGTATGTATGAGAACATTTAAGTTTTACTCTGTTAGCCAATCTCAGCTATACAATAGTATCACCAACTATAGTCACTGTGTTGTACATTACATCCTTAAAGTGGAAAGTTTGTACCCTTTTTCCAACCTCTCCCTTTTCCCCCCAACCCTCAGTCCCAAGTACTTTTCTACTCTTGTTTCTGTGAGTTTGCCTCTTTTTAGTTTCCACATATAAGTGAGACCATGCAGTATTTGTCTTTCTCTGTCTGATTTATTTCACTTAGCATGATGCCCTCAAGGTCCATCCGTACTGTCGCAAACAACAGAATATTCTTTCTAATGGTTGAACAATATTTCATTGTACATATACTACCTCTTGTTTGGCCATTTGTCTGTGATGGACACTTACATTGTTTCCCTATCTTACCTGCTGTGGATAATGCTGCAGTGAACATGGGAGTGCAGATATTCCTTCTAGATCCTGTTTTCATTTTCTTTTAATCTTTTGAAGAACCTCTATACTGTTTTCTCTACTGACTGCACCAGTTTACCTTCCTACCAGTAGTACACAGGGGTTTCCTTTTCTCCATATCTTCCCCAATATGTATATGTATCTGTTATCATTTTGATAACATCCTCACAAGTGTGAAGTGATTGATATCTCATTGTGGTTTTGATTTGTGTTCCCTGATAGTACATGATTTTGAGTACCTTTTCATATACATGTTGGCCATTTGTATATCTTCTTTGGGAAAATGCCTGGTTCCTCTGTCCATTTTTTTTTTAAGATTTTTATTTATTTATTTGACAGATTGAGCAAAAGCAGGGGGAGCAAGAGAGGGAGAAGCAGACTCCCTGCTGAGCAGGGAGCCTGATGTGGGGCTCTATTCCAGGACGCTGGGATCATGACCTGAGCTGAAGGCAGATCTTACCAACTGAGCCACCCAAGCACCCCTTCTCTGTCCACTTTTAAATTAGATTGTTTTTCTTTTTGCTATTGGGTTGTATGAATTCATTATATATTTTGGATATTAACTGCTTATCATATGTGCGATTTTGTCCCATTTGGTAAGTTGCTTTTCATTTTGTTGATGGTTTCCTTGCTGTACAGAAGCTTTTTACTTCTGGTGTAGTCCCACTTGTTTACTTTTGTTTTTCTTGTCTTTGCTTTTGGTGTCACATTCAAAAAAATCATTACAAAGACCCACAATTTTATATCAGATATAATTTATAAATATTTTTTTCCAGTCTATGACTTATCTTTTATAGTGGTATCTTTTTTATAATAGGTTTTTTTTCTATAATAGTTTTATTGAGATGTAATTCACATAGTATATACAATTTACCATTTTAAAGCCTAAAATACAGTTGTTTTTACTATATTCACAGGATTGTGCAACATTCACCACAGTCAACTTTAGAACATTTCATCGCCCTCTGAAAGAATCCCACACCCATTACCACTCATTCCTCATTTCTCCCAGGCCCCTACCCCCAGGCAACCACTAATCTACTTTCTGTCTCTATGGATTTGCCTATTGTGAACATTTCATATAAATGTAATCAAATAATATTCTGTCTTTTGTAACTGGCTTATTTCACTTAGTATAATATCTTCAGGGTTTGTCCATGTTGTAGCGTGTATCCATACTTTATTCCTTTATTTGCCAAATCCTATTTGGTCAACCGTTAATAGTGGTGGGAATGTTAAAGGCACTGACCTCCTGCACAGTCAAATATCTATGTGTAACTCTGACTCTCCCAAAACTTAATTACTTATAGCCTACTTTTGACCAGAAGCCTTACCCATAAGATAATCGGTTAACACATATTTTGTGTTATATGTATTATATGTATTCTTACATATGCATTCTTACAGAAAATGTTAAAGAAAATCATAAAGAAAATACATTTACAGTGCTGGGCTGTATTTTTTTTTAATCCACATCTAAGTGGCCTGTGTAGTTCAAATCCATGTTATTGAAGGGTCAACTGTATCAAGCGTTTTTATTTAAATCATTCATCTGTTGGTGGGTACTTGGATTGTTTCCACTTTTCAGCTGTTACATATAATGCTACTATGAACACTTGTGTACAAATTTTTGTGTAGACTTATGTTTTCATTTCTCTCAGGTCTACACACACAGGAGTGGAATTGCTGGTTCAAGTAGCACTCAATGTTTAATCTTTTGAGGAACTGCCAGACTGTTTTCTAAAGTAGCAGGAATGCACCGTTTTCTGTTCCTGCCAGCAGCATGCAAGCATTCCAGTTGCTCCACATCCTTGTCAACACTTGTTATTATCTGTCTTTTTTATTGTAGCCATCCTAGTGAGTGTGAAGTGGTATTTCATTGTGGTTTTGATTTGCATCTCCCTGATGGTTCATAATGTCAAGTAGTTTTTCATGTGCTTATTCGACATTTGTATGTCTTCTTTGGAGAAACATCTGTTCAGGCCCTTTGTCCATTTTTATTAGGTTACTCATCCTTTTATTATTGAGTGTTAAGATTTCTTCCTGTGGGGTACCTGGGTGGCTCAGTCGTTAAGCGTCTGCCTTCAGCTCGTCATGATCCCAGGGTCCTGGGATTGAGCCCTGCATCAGGCTCCCTGTTCAGTGGGAAGCCTGCTTCTCCCTCTCTCACTCCCCCTGCTTGTGTTCCCTCTCTAGCTGTGTTTCTCTCTGTCAAATAAATAAAAATATATCTAAAAAAAAAAAATTCTTCCTGTATTCTAGATACAAACCTCTCATCTGACAGATGATTTGCAAAAATGTGCTTCCTTTCTTTGAGTTGTCTTTTCACCTTCTTAAAGTGTCCTTTGAAAAATTTTCAATTTTGATGAAATCCAATTTATCAATTTCTTTTGTAGCTTGTGCTTTATGTGTCATATCTAAAAAACTATTGCTTAATCTTTTCTTCTTAAGAATTTTTATGGGTTAGTTCTTTTTTTTATTTTATTTTATTTGAGAGAGACAGGGAGAGAGAGCATGAAAGAGAAGGTCAGAGGGAGAAGCAGACTCCCCACGGAGCTGGGAACCTGACTCAGGACTTGATCCTGGGACTCTGGGATCATGACCTGAGCCGAAGGCAGTCGCTTAACCAACTGAGCCATCCAGGTATCCCTATGGGTTTGTTCTTATGTTTAGTATGATCCCTTTTGAGTTAGTTTTGGTATATAATGTGAGATAAGGTTCCTATTATTTGTATCATGGGAAGATCTCAGTATGTTAAGTGATAAAAGCAAATTGCAAAATGATATGCATGGTATGATATCATTCATGTAAAATTTAAAAGATGACTATCATACATTATTCATAGTTACATATGTACACATTGGTAAAAAAAGATTTCACCCCAAAATCTTTGATAATCGTTGCCTCCGAAGGGGTGGGAGAAGGGACTGGGACTGGACAGGATTGGTGGTCAAAGAGGTCTTCAGGGGCGCCTGGGTGGCTCAGTTGGTTGAGCAACTGCCTTCGGCTCAGGTCATGATCCCGGAGACCAGGGATCGAGTCCCACGTCGGGCTCCCTGCTCGGTGGGAGGCCTGCTTCTCCCACTCCCCCTGCTTGTGTTCCCTCTCTGGCTGTGTTTCTCTCTGTCAAATAAATAAAATCTTAAAAAAAAAAAAAGGGTGTCTTCAGACTTATCTGCAATATTTTTAGGTTGATCTTGACAAAATATGAACAATTATCAATGGGGGTGCTTTATTATGTTGTAATTTTTATCCTGTGTATTTTAAATTTCTCAAAATATACATACATGACTCATGCAAATCAAAGAGTCATGGAGAATAAATCGTTTGTTTAGTGCAGTGCTCACACTGGCTGAAGCATTGAAGTAAGGTTTTGTGCAGATAGACTGTCAGCACACTTGGGGCAGATACTGTTGTGTGGGGAGTTTCTGAGCTAGAACCCCAAAAGGTAAATTTCTTCATTTAACTCATTTGCACACTTTGGCTTATGTTTTCCCAGTTTTGCTTCCACAGAAAACCCGCTGTATGCCACATCCAGTTTCCCTTGCTCAGAATAGCAGCAGGACCCAAATATCAGTGAACTCCCTTTAACTAGAATCTTTAAATGTTATCCCATAACTCCAAGCTTTCTCCAAAACCGTACCAGAGCCTTCACAAGGAAAGTTCTAATGTTCACACTAAACATGTGTCCATTCTCACCTAATCCCCATGGAATGCCCCAGAAGCCCTCACTGTGTATTTGACAAGTGCAGTGACCCAGCCCCTGACAAGCAGCCTGCAGCGGAGCTCCTGACACCCACTGGGGTGCATGGTTCCTGTGGTCTGGGAGCTGCAGAGTGCACGTCGCTGCCTATGGAGGAGATGGGGTTATTCCCACATCTCCATGAGCTGTGTTACCTGACACAAAGCTCTTGTTTTTCTTGTTTTTCTTCCATAAAATGGGTACAAAAATATATGCCCTTTCTATTCACAAGTTGTTATGAGGGTCAAATGAAATAATGTACATAAATGTGTTTGCAAAAAAATGAAAAATGTTTGTGTATCATTTCCCAACTGCCTTGCCCCTACCCTGCTCGGGTCCTAGACCCTGCTACTCTGCTCAGTCTACCTGCAAGGCACCCCCCCACCTTGCTAGCCTCTACTTTCCCTCCCACTTTTAGTCCAGTCTGATGGTATTCTCTCTCCTTCTCCCTACCTCCTCTTCCCTTTTTGTGTTCCTTTTCTTCTCTGCAGTCCTGGAGGCAGCCTGACTCCTTCCTTTCAAATATGATCATGCAGGGCGCTGCCCCAGTGAAGCGCCGCTGTGTCGGCTGGCTTAGATGGACTGAGACAGAGGCCTTTCCCCTTCCTCAAAGAGGTAAGCTACCTGAGATAACATGTTTTATGTCTTTGATTCTCCCAGGCTCAGGCCACAGGGTCACCACATACGTCGCCCACTCACGGAGGCGGCCGCCCAATGCCCATGCCGGTGCGCTCCACGTCCGCCGGCTCCACCCCCACCCACTGCCCGCAGGACCCGCTGAGCAGCGTCGGGGGGGACATGCAGGAGGCCTTTGCACAAGGTGAGATTTGGGAACAGAGTACAGTGGAGAGCTAGAGGGGTTTGGCAACATGAACAAGATTCCCACTGAGATTTTTTTCCAGTTTCTTTTCTTTTGTGTGCATAGCTTAAATGATCAGATTTTCATATACAGTATAAATAAATCAAGTGCCGGTCCCTTTTCATCAGATGGGCTGATCTCCCGCGGCAGGTGTGCTGGCTCTGTTGGTGAAGACCAGGCCTCCGGGGCTTCCGTGCTGGGTTTTTTTTTTCTTTTGGGTTTTGGGAAGCGACTTGTCCTTTGGGCTCTGCCTCCTGCCCTGGAGGCACTAGATGGAACAATTCCTGAAGTCGTGCTCTGCCTGGAAAGCCGTGAGCACGAATATGAGGAGAGGAACTCTCAGAAGGCCCTTGCTGGAGGTCCTGTGGGCGCAGGGTCGCCAGAGCAGGCGAGGGGGCGGCGGCGGTGGGAGGCGCTGAGCGGACCCCGGGGGCGGGCTGGGGCGGCCGCTCCGGCCCCTGCCAGCGGGGCTTGTTCTGGAAGCCAGCGCTCTTGACTGCGGCTCAGAAGCATGCAGCCGGCAGGGTCCTGCTCTGCAGGGACAGAAGAGTGCCTCGTGGCCCCGTCGTGCCCAGGAGCGCGGCCGTGCGGCGGCCCGTCTGCCCAAGACACCCGGTGCAGGGCCCAGGGCTCACTCGCTCCCGGCGCCCGCCCACGCGTCCCCCGCCGTCTGCTCTGACTGTCCTCAGGTACGAGGAGAAACCTCCGCAATGACCTGCTGGTGGCCGCGGACTCCATCACCAACACCATGTCGTCCCTGGTGAAGGAGCTCCACTCAGGTGAAGCCCAGAGCTACCGCCCGGCCTCCCGCGCCCCCTCGCGTCCCCGCGCACTCCTCACCTGCTCATCGCGGCTGCTCTGTCTTCCAGCCTTCTAGGACCTCCCGCAGACGCGCCTGGCCGGCCCGCTCACACGTGCTCACACGTGCTCACACGTGCTCACACGCGCTCC
>PITA01007044.1:0-21531 GCA_004023965.1 Spilogale gracilis | reverse complement strand
GAAGTTCGTGACCTGCGTCTGTTGCTCTTCTCCCCTCTGTTCAGTAGTCTTTGTGGCTCTTCCTCAGTCTCTCCTGCACTTAGCTCTTTCAGGGACTTCCCAGAGACTCTTACCGTGTTCTTCCCCTTATATAAAACTCAGGAAAGAGAGAAATCATAAAAGGCCATTCTCATATTGTCATATTTTCAAGAATCCCCATGACCCCCTTAGTTTTGTAACTGCCGGATATTTACTAATTTGTTTACAGTGTTCAGATTCCCATGTTCCATATTAGACAGGTTCCCTTCCTAAGTATACCTATGGACCTCTGTTGTTTTTTTTTTTCAGATAATATAGTGCTTTTAAATATGTTGGAGTAACTTAACAAGGTTATTAAATAAAAATGTGAAGCAGGTTTTCCATGGGCTGTTCAAACACATCCACTGAAATCATCAGCCCGGGATCTGAGGGCAGGGAGGCCTCGGATATGTCCTCAGACCTTTGAAGGAGAAAGCATACATCTATGGCTGGCCTATGGCTTCCCCTCAGATCTGTGGATTTCCACTTAGAAAAGAATAAGTGCATGACCTGGGTTGGTTTTTCCAAGGCAGTTAAGATAAGATGCTAGTTCTGCCTTGCAGGGAGTGTGAAGGTGATGCTGTCTCCGTTCTGGCACCAATTCTCAATCCCCCCCCCCCCCATTTAAAGATGATTATTTATTTATTTATTTATTTGACAGAGAGAGACACATTGAGAGAAGGAACACAAGCAGGGGGAGGGGGAGAGGGAAAAGCAGCCTTTCTGCTGAGCAGGAAGCCCGATGCAGGGCTGGATCCCAGGACCCTGTGATCATGACCTGAGCCGAAGGCAGATGCTCAACGACTGAGCCATCCAAGTGCCCCTTCCATTTCTCAATGCTTATCAGAAGGACTACCCTCTCCACAAACACACATAAATAGAAGAGGTGACTGCCTTCAAGATGACCAGGTGATTAGGAAGTCCCTTCCCTAATATAGTTTCCCACAGTTGCCATAAATACCACTTTTAGAAGGAATTTCAGGCCATGGAAATTAACCACACTGTGCCTCCTGAACACTTAGTAGGATTTGGGCAAGATCAGTAGTAGCTCATGAGCTCATCCCACTAGGAGCAGAGATAACTGCATTAAACATACAGCACCCAGAGACCAAATAGCTTCATAAAATGTAAAAGGTTATAGGCAATCTCTCATGGTAAGAAAGGATGTTTTTAACACAGTTCTATGATGTATTTGAAAGGTACCTTAGAGATCACATTGTCAAGTCCCCTTTAGGAAGGCAGTGAGTGATTATCAGAAAAGTGATTGCATGAAGTTGTGCATCTTGAAGGGGAAAAGGCGGGTCCTAGAACTCAGTGTTCTTGCTGCCTCAGTGCTCTTCTGCCCACACAGGACTGGAGGTCAAGTTCGCAGCCCCACGAGGGCCCCTTTCACTGATGCTTTGCTCTGTCAAGCCCTGAAGTCCATGGGTAGATGTGGACTAAGCCTGCACACGACACGGCACCCACACTCGGTGCAGAACTAGATGCCCTTTGCGTGTGAGGCTGCCAATCTCCTAGTGAATGGAAGAGGTGCGCCCAGCGCACACACACGTTTTCTATCACTTTTGGGGGTTTGTGTTAGGATGAGGTGAGGTATTCAGATTTTCTTTAAATATTTTCCATACCATGTGCACATACTATTTATAGCCATAGCTTCTCCTCTTTATCTTTTAAAAACTATTTTCACAAATAGTAGAATCTGAGGGTTGGAAAAGTTCCTAGAAGTCATTTAATCCAGTTTACTGCCCAATATAAAAGTCCTCTGTTTGAATATTTCAGTGAGCTCATTCATGACCAGCTCTCATCATGGTCAAGTTCTTCCTTATCAGGGAGCCAAAATTTGCTTTTCTGTAAGCAGTTTATCCTCATCGCATCCTCTGAAGCTACCCAGAGTAAGTCCAGGCCCTCCCATTCCTATTAATTTAGGCTCTCAAGTATTTCATGTCAGGAAACATGGCTGTCTCCAAGCCTTCTCCTCTTGAAGGCAACTGTTTGCTATTCCATCCATCAGCCATTCTTACTGTGACGTGGTTTTCACTTCACCATTTTGCTTGCCCATAGAAGGATGTGGCCCAGAGCTTCAAGGCACCAATTCAAAGTGAGTTCCCAGAGCTGAGCACACTTTTCCCTATCATGGGGGACCAGCTCCCTGCAGAGCACAGTGAACTGTGACCTCCCTGAGCAAGGGCCCTGGGGAAGCAAACTGAGAGGGCATTAGCTTTATTCCACACAACCACTTTGCTATTCAGTCATTTTAAGTTTGTTGTCAGGTAAAACTTGCAGTTTTTGGTTGTTTTCTCTTAACAGACGCTGGTGTTAATCTAGTTATCCCTGACCATGTACTTTGACAGTTGCTTTCTTGAACTTGAATACAAGACATTAGGTTTTATCCCTAGTAGACGTGGTCACCTTTGGGAAGGCAGGCATCGAGAAAAGGCAGCGACCCCCCACTCCAGTCACCGGGGAAGCCAGCCACAGAGCCCTCAGCAGGACGGGTGACCTCTCAGCCTCGCTGCCCCTAGGGGCCCAGAGCTCATGGGTAAAGACCGCTAGCATGTGGACTGCACACAGAGCAGGCTAGGTGTGTGTCAGCACCCTTGGAGGCCTGTGACCACAAGCCTTTAGCTAGGGCTTCATCCCAAGCCTGCTAAGTCATTCCCTTCACCCTCCTCCTATGCTTGTGCCGTGCTGAAGGGTCACTGGCTGCCTTGGACTTGTTTTCACAGCAGAGGAAGGTGCAGAGGAAGAAGAAGAGAAGAAGCAGAATGAGAAAGACAGAGGTAAAGGCAGCTTGTAGGACCCCTAGTTTGAGTGGGAGGCAGAGCTATATAGCTCCTGAGGGAACCCTCCTCCCTTTCGTTTCTGCTTTTCTTGCTGCTGTCCGTTTCCCCAAAGCTTTGAGACTCCCACAGTGCCCTCAGCCTGCTTTTTCCAACTGACCATCAAGGAGGTCGTGGCATCAGGCGATCAATAAAACCTCTTGATTTCCTAATACTACGATAGATGGTTGGGCGTAGGAAAGCACACAACATGACCCTTTGCCTCCAGGAGTTTATAATATAGTTATGGAGGCAAGACAGAGATATGCAAAATAAATAGGATAAAATGAAGTGGCAGGAAAAGTTAATCATCAAACTCTTGAGTGTGTGATTACAAATACAAGAAGGCTTTCTGAAAAGGAAGAGATTACTGTGGGTAGAATAGCTAAATGGTTTTGTGACCTCAACAGAAGAATTAAAAGCAATAAAGAAAGGTATCAGCAGAGGAGAGTAATGCCTTCCTAGTTTTATTGTATATAAAACCTGCTTAATAACTTGTTATGTACAAAGAGCTGTGCTAAATGATGTCCATGTAGTATCTAATTAATACTTAACAACCCTTGGAAATACGGAATGATGTCCTGATTTTACCAGGGAGAAAATAGGCTCCTTGAACTGGGTCTAACTGACTCTACACTACACACTCTTCATCTTCATTTGTATGGGTTATGCTGAACACATAACGTTTGAGAGTTAGCTGTTATTTCTGTCCGATATTGATATGTCTATTTCTGGATTCCTCCAAAACATAAGCTTCACAAGGTGGAGATTTTGGTCTCTCTTGTTCAGGATGTATCCCCAGTGCCCTGAGCAGGGCCTGGCACAGAGTGCAGAGTAGTGTATCAGTAAATGAACAAATACAGGGAAAGAAGCCAAGTGATGTGCTCGAGTGCTTTGCCAGGGCGAGAGTGGGAGTGGCCCAAGGAGCCTGGGCTGGGGAAGGTATGCCCACTCTCCCCACCTCGGCTGAATGCTCTGCACTGCGCACACACTTTCGGTCTGGACACGTCGCCCATGGGGAAGGATTCAAGACAGGGCTCCGAGTGGTGAAGTAACCAACATGGGGAGTAGCTGGTAGAGTCGGGATTCCACCCGGGCCGCTAACGGCAGCGCCCAAGCTTTCTTCTGAGCGGCAGATAGACTAGGGAAGGAAAGTCAGAAGGAAGGGTGGGAAGAAGAGTGGGAGCCGCAGGCAAAGAAGGTGCAATGCGAAAGGAGAAGCACCTGGGGATGGGGGACTGCTGCCCGCAGGCGCTGGTGTGGGTAAGAGAGGCAGGCCCCCCCAGGACTCTGAGACTGCCAAGGAGGAGCCTGGGAGGGGAGGAGAAACATATTCCAGGTGCCACGGTTGTCTGGTGAGTCAGAGCGAGGCCGTGGACAGTGACTGGAGGTGGATTTGACATGGCCACCAAAATGTCAGAAGTCGAGGGCAGCCATGCTGGGGACATCTGGCGGTTCCTCAGGGCTCAGTAGAGATGACCGCTTTCTGGGCTGAGAGCGGACCAGGAAGAAGGCAGGAGGGTTGTTGTGCAAAGGCAAAGAGGGGAGGAGATGCACACAGATAAGTCTACACTCCATAAACACGTGCTCCAGTCACACATGCGCTCACACACACAACCCAGCCAGATCCCAGCGCTCACGTGGAATGTTCATAACAGCTGCTGCTTGGGCCTCTCTTCCCTTTGACCTTTCTTTCCCCATAGCTTTTCCCATGGCTGCTTCTCAGCCTCCCTGCACTCCTTGCAGCACACGGAGGGTGGCCCTGACCACGTGGGCCTTGCCCTGACTGGGGACTGTGGCTCTGGTCCTTCTGGTCTGGGTTGGGACTGCATCTCACATGTGGATGGGCATGGCTTCCTTTGCCTGGCACTTCCTGGTCTCAGGGCCCTCTGTCTGCACCCATGTTCCCTGCCAACATCTCTCCTTTCTGCCCCTCCTGCTCTCAGTGTCTCCCCATCTTTCTTCCAGTGCACACACGAGCATTTCTGTCTGTCCCTGTGAGAGCCCCTGAGTTTCTGTTTCTGTAACTTTAGGTGCTGTCCCAAGGGAAAGAGTGTTAAGAGTCGGGGTGAGAAGTGGGTAGGGTTTTAAACACATGTTTGACTCTCAGCATGGTACAGGTCCTAGGATATGTTTTTGTAGCTGCACAGTAGTGGGTATGTGGGCAGAAGTATAAGCCAAGTGTTTTTATGGATGGACCTTCTGATTGTCTGCCATGGTCTGGGCATGAGCTTTTACTGTAGACTGATGTGGCAGTGACTGGTGTCACCAAAGCATCAGAGAACAGTAATTGCCAACCAGAGAGAGAGAGGAGTTTGCTTCTCTGGGGTTGAAATCACGCTGACCTCACATAGACACAACTTGGTCAGCACCCTGTCAGGCAGATAGTCTGCTCAGTGCGAGAACCAAATGGGCTCTTTCGAAGAATTCATGACCAAGCTGGGCTTGCTGATCCCATTCACCCCTCCCTCGGCCCCCTCTCTGCCCTCCCCTGGATCTCGGTCTGGCTGCCTCCTGGGGAATGCTTCTGCTCCACTGGGGTGCCCCTCTGACCTTGCAGCCCCTCACTACTCACCTGGAGTGCTGAGTACTTGTAACCAAGACTACAGAGATGAAACAGACTAACGTAGTACTTCAAAGCCGAAATTCATCTCCCCTCCAGAGCCTCACCTTATGCTCCTTTGTCCTTCAGCATTGCCTCTCCAGAACCTGTCACCCACGGTGCTATAGGGCCGTAAAGCCAGTCTGCACGCTCCCAGAACACTGGTGCATGTCCGGCAGACTGACAGCAGTGGCTCTGTGTGAATTCCCAGGCTTTTGAGGGTTCAGGCCATGTTCAAGATTTCAGGGTGAGCGGGAGTGATTTAGTATTCCTAAGCAGATATGCCTGCAGGCAGGAAATACTGCCTATATCAAAATCGAATTCCTTCTCACCTTGGTCACCGTCAGAACCAAGGGATGGGCTGTGGCCCCTGATGTAACCGCTCCCCAGATTTAGGGTGGCCTCATTTCTACGTTAGTACTGTTACTCTCCTTCTCCCAAGAGATGCTGGTCTCCATGGCTGTTTTATGTTTGCAGCAGTGCTGGTTGTAGGTAGCGTGACTCTCCCGGCTGCTGTCATATCTGGTTGGGAAATGTTAGCATACGGGGCAGCAAGGGGAGAGGTGAGTCCAGAAGCCCATGGGTCCATGGGCCAGGGGGTCAGTCCCCTGGGAGAAGATGCGGGCTGGTGAGGAGACCCCGGGTGTGACCTCTGTGTGTTGTTTCTGTCTGTGCTGTACAGGTTAGCAGAGGAGCTGGGACAGAGAGGAATCGCAGGTGAGTACCGTGTTCCCTGCCCTCCCCATGGACCCTTTCCCTTTGTAGCTGAGGTCTCCGTCCCCCTGCTCCCTTGCCCTGGTCACACTTTCTAAGCCAGAGCCATCCTAAAGGGTGGAGATCCAAGTTGAGGTTTTCTTTTAAAGAGCATAGCCACACCTTCCCCCTTTGCTGCAGCCCTCCCATCAGACCCCCTTAGACCCTGTTCCAGGCTCTGACCCATCCTGTGCCCCACTGGGCTGGCCTGAGCCTCAGGCATGACTTGGTGCTGCCCATGTCTGGATGTAGCTGGCAGACCAAGAGCTGCTGAAACAGGCTCTGGGACTTCTGCCACCTTTCTCCTGATGGCCCACGGTCATTGTCATTGCTCTCCAAGGGTCCAAACCACTGCCAGCACACCCAGGGTTCTGACACCCAGAGCTGTGACCGGCGGATCACCCTCACTCCATAACTGCCCGAGCCCCTTCCGGTAGTGCCTGCCCACATGCATCCTCTCACATCCTAAAACAATTAATGAAAGCACAGATTTCCCTGGAGGACACTGCTCATTGCTTTAGGAATTAGTCTTTCACATCTTTCTTCCTTTTCTTTTCTTTTCTTTTTTTTTTTTAAGATTTTATGTATTTGACAGAGAGAAACACAGCCAGAGAGGGAACACAAGCAGGGGGAGAGAGAGAGGGAGAAGCAGGCTTCCCGCCGAGCAGGGAACCTGATGTGGGTGGGGCTCAATTCCCGGACTCTGGGATCATGACCTGAGCTGAAGGCAGATGCTTAATGACTGAGCCACCCAGGTGCCCCTTTTCACTTCTTTCCATCTAAGGACCTTAACTTTTCTGTCTCTCCAGTTCTAAGATATTGTGGCTTTGGGGTCTGCTCATTAGAAAGAAGGGATGAAAATAATTGGACAACCAGATCTGTTCAGGAGAAGAGTTCTTTCAAGGGTAGATGTCTGGTTTGGCCATGGGATGTCTCTTTGTCGACCTTGCCTTCCCTCCCCTCCCCCACTTCTTGCCCGCTTCCTCAGTTACAGATCTTCTGGGCCAAAGAGCCCGGGCTACAGCCCCACAATCCCAATAAAGGAACTTGCCGGGCCTTTCCAAGGAATCCCATCCTTGGAGCAGCCTCCCAGCCTTTTCCGGATCCCTGACCCCCTCCCCATCCCACCCCCACGGGCACCATGGGCACCACGGCCATAGAGGGGTTCTGTTCTGCTCCCGCTGTGGGCCTGCCGTCTCTGAACTCACACTGACTCAGGGATTGTGCGAGCTTTGAGGGGAAGCACACAAGCTGCGGGAATTCTCTCTCCCACTGCCCTGGAAAGCTCAGGGCCTCCGGCGCTTGGGCTGGGCTCTCACTAATCACACTGCACATTCAGGCAAGGCCCTTCCCAACAGCAGGCCTAGGCTGCCCACGCCAAGGAGGGAGTCAGGAGCAGACTTGCCCCTCGGGATCCTGCCAGAGCCCCTCTCCCCGGGGCACAGAGGAACTAGGGGATAAGGAAGAGGCACGCCGGAGCCATCCAGCCCACCCTCTTCTAGCAGATGAAGAAACAAAGGCCCATGGCCTGGGAGCTTGGTGCCAGAAGTAGACGCAGAGCGGTGTCTCCTGATGCTGCCCTCAGACCCTGTCAGGAGTTGCCGGAAACTCCCTAGCAGTAGAGAGTCAGATGGAAAGTGTAAAAACTCATGTGGCTCAGTTTCACAGCCCCTTGCATTCTGCCTTCCAGCCTGAGGCTAAGGCTCTCTTCCCTTCCACCCAGTCTTTATAGGCACCTCTCCAAGCTCACTGCCCTCCTCAGTCACAATCCTTCCCAAAAAAAAGACCACATTCCAAACCTTGCACTGTGATTCCTGTTCTTTCTTCCTGGAAACATTTCCTAACCCTGTGACCTTGGTAACGATGGCAAAAATTTCAGGTACCCCAGAAAAGAGAATACCCCTTTCCCTCAAAGGGGACATGAGTGTTATCAGTTCTTTTTTTATCTCTCGAGTTGAAAGGTAAGCATCCCAACAGCCCCATCCCAGGCTCTCGTCTTGTCCCCAGCAGACGTTAGCATTGGCTCGCGGGCCCTCGGTAGTGCTGCTGGGTAACAGCACATCTGTCCCACACAGGGCACATGCAGCAAGCTGGCGTTGATGTGAGGAAGGCGAGGCGCTCCCCCAGCGGCACATTCCTGTCCGTCTTTCGGCTGCACACCTGGACCAGGCTTGCAGGCTGCCAGACGTCACTACCTGGCAGGGAGAGGGGAGCCCGAGCCCGTGGGAAGTGGGAGGGGCCACCGCTGCTGGTGGGCCTCCCCCTTGCACAGTCCTGCATGAACTAGCATCTTCATCAGCTCCCCTCGGGCCACCGTCTCATCTCTGCAACAGGAATTTTCGGGAGGTTGAAAAGAGAAAAGAAACAGCGCGAATCTCCTGTGCGTGTGACCTGATGGAGTTCTTGCCAGCACATGGGGTGCTCCCCAGGGTGGGGGCCCAAGTTTCCTTCCTACCTTTGACCTTTAAAAACCGACAGATTTTCTTCCCTGTGTCGTGCAAAGACAGCTTCAGGCCTTGCTCAGTTTTACAGACCTTCACACCCTGGCCACAGTGCTAAAAATAGCCTCCTTCCTTTCTCTCACACTGGTTAGGCTTCCGCCTGCTCCGTTTGATGCCGCTGCTCTGCAGCCTAGGCGGGAAGGGGGAGCAGAGAGCTCTGCACTGCAGCCCAGGACAGTTCCTCCTCCAGCAGCCAGATGGTTCTCTGCCGCGAAGCCCGCAGCCGGCCAGGCAGGGTGCACTGACCCGTGACCGCCAGAGGGAGCGCTGACCCCCAGGCGCTGTGCTCGCCTGCCTCTCCCCTGTGCAGGGTTCCATTCTGCTCTGGTACGCGTGATAATCAATCCCAATTCCCGGTGATTTTCATTTATTTTTTTCTGCTCCCTGGGCTCCAGGATGTTATTTTTAGTAGGAGAACTGCTATAAATATTTATAAAGGGCAGTGACTGGAATGAAGTGAGAGGCCCCACAGCTGGCTCTCGTCGCCGCCCCCCACACACAACACACACGCCTCTGCAGACCCCAGTGGGCT
Organism: Spilogale gracilis; assembly: GCA_004023965.1. Classification (NCBI taxonomy): domain Eukaryota; kingdom Metazoa; phylum Chordata; class Mammalia; order Carnivora; family Mephitidae; genus Spilogale; species Spilogale gracilis. Next base: position 12,267 of record PITA01007044.1, on the reverse strand, counting down.
CAGCCTGTAGCCACACATGGAGAGAGTCACATGGAGACCTCGTGAGGGGGCAGTCAGAGTGACCCAGGTGTACAGGTCACTCTGCATCCTTCCATTCCTCCCACCCCTGAATAAGGTGAAGGCCTGTGTGAGGGAGTGCTGTGCCCCACCTATGCCCAGTGCCTCGATGTCATAAATACTAGGTGTGAGGGGCAGGTGCAACTTGGATCACTCCAGCTGTGTGAGAGCAAAAAGGAAATGGGAGCCTGAGGAGATGCCCCCATGCCTCTGGAGGGCTTGCCTCACAGCAGCTCCTGAGCCTGGCCTAGGCCCGACTGTGACCAGCAGGGAGCCAAGGCCCTCAAAGGCCAGCAGGGGCTCCAGTAAAATAGAAGCACCGGTGAAAAGATTCTCCCACACACTGAGGAAATGGGGATCCAGCCTTGCCTGGAGGGCTAGAGGGGGAAGAATGGAAGTGACCGTATGGAAAGTTCTGGTGGACATTGTGCCAACCAACAGTGAGATCAGGTATGGGAGGGCTGCAGCAACGTCTCCGGGATGACCCTGTGGGGTGACTATATGCTTCCCCCACAATCCTGCCTTCCCACAGTTTGTACCCTGCCCCTGAGGACATAGCAGAATCCCACCTCCCAGTTCCCCACATGAACTGTTTGCTTCTTCCCCAGCAGAAAGAGCCAAAGAACAGTCAGATTTAAAAGTAGCTCCAAAACAGCCAAGTGCTCAGGCCAGCTCAGATGCTTGTGGTGTGTGGCAGCGTCCTCCGGGGCCCTGGGCCTGCCCTGCCACCCCTGGGAGGCTGCCCGACTCCACCTCTCAGCGGGTCCTGGCGCCAAGGGGGAGCCTCAAGGCCTTTGACCACCGGAGAGAGGTGGGACTCCCAGCCTCTCCCCTGCACCTAGGAGATGGGAAGGGGGACCAGAGACCCCATGCATGGGGTATTGGGTTTTATAGAAATTCTGGTTGACAGCTGCATTCTTTTACAGCTAGACTATCGGCCATTATCTAAGGCCCCGAGGTGCCTCCTGACTTCTTGGCATCTGCTGTAGAATGCAGATTCGTATCAGAAGTTTGAAGCTGGTCTCTTTGCTCAACTCTGACCTAGAACACAGGTGTCACCCTGTGTGTGTGTGGGGGGGGGCATTTCCTTCTTAATTGCTCTGTGACCATTTAGGAGTCGAATTTAACCTGAGTAGAGGCCCTTTTAAGAGAAGTGGCATATACTGTCAGCACCATCAGCCCCCTCGGCTGGTGTTTTGCAGCTGTGAAGACCCTTAGAGCGGTCCTGAATGTGACCTGGGTCTCGAGAAAGCGGCGGCTCCACAAGCTCAGGTCCAGACCTGGCCGGGCCCAGGTTCTGTGCACTTTCACAGCCCCTCATAAAGCTTGTGCTTTATCCCCTGGCAGACTCCCCCTCTTTTGCATTGCTTACTCCCTGCTCCTGTAGCCCGCCACAGCTTCAGAAAGGTACAGTTGCTATGGCAATGCCTGGAGCCATCTGAATTCCTGCTGCACCTTCTGGAAGCAAAGGGCTTATGAAGAAACAGTCAGTGGATTCTGAATCTAGCCTCCCCTGGCCTCTCGTAAGCCAGGGCCAGATGACAGTTATGAACTAGAAGTGTGGGAGGTAGGTACCCCATCTTTCTTGGGGAGCTGCAAGCCACGTGTACCTGAACAGGTTCTCCATGTATGGATCAGAAAACTAAGGCTTCCTACCTGGGGCTTTTAGATAAAACACATACCAGTGGTCCTCAAATTCAGGATCCAAGTCCCCTGGAAGGCTCATTAATATATGGAGAGCCAGGTCCCACCCCCCAGTTTCTGATTCAGGGGCAGTTCTCACAGGTCCTGCGTGGTATTGGCTGGTCCAAAGACTACATTGTGGGGACCACTGTGCACACCTACGAGTAGGAGTCATGGCTAGTCAGGTGCTGTGGCTGTCCCCCCTCAGGAGAATGAATCCTTAGACTCAGCCCAGGACCTAGGGTGGGGTGGGGAGGGTGGGGGGCCCAGCTACACCAGCAGGCCTCACAATCCCCTCTACCCATCTTGTGGGGCCTGCCAGCGGCACCATGGCCTACTCCCAAGACCTCTGTCACTTAGTCTTTGCCTCCCTCCCCACCTCCAGCTGGCATCCTTGCACACTAGGCAGCCATCCCCTAACAGGAAGAACTCGGTCTGGGTCTGGGACCCAAAGTTTCTGGAAGTCCTCCCCACCCACAGCTGCTCCCTCCTGGTCAAGGCCCCCATCTTCCTGCTCCCTCAGAAAGCAGGGCCTGTGGTTCCTCTTCCACAAAGCCCGCTAGCCGCCGGCAACAATAGGTGGCATCTTGTTCCCTGGCACCGGGATGGGCTGGGTGAGGCCCCCTGAGGCCTGAGGCCTGTGAGGTGTTACTTCTGTGCGGCTCCCCAGATGGGACTGGCCCTTTGGAAGAAGGCATATGCGCCAGGGACTGCGGAGGAGACGGCCTGCCGAGAGGCCATGGGGAGCCGGCCAGGGCCGGGGAGCAGCTCTGGGACGGAGCAGGACTGGGTGTGCCACTGTGGCCGAGGGAGCCTGAGCTTCCTGCCAGGCGAGCTAGCGGCCAGAGCAGCTCCTCGGAACCAGATTCAGAAGTGCGAGGAACGAGGCCTCCCCACTTGGGGACCTCAGTGGGTTCCCCTCTTGCCTTGATGGCTGGTCAGCATTTGTCCTACTTTCATTATTGCCTGGACAACCAGCCGGTTCACCCTTTTCCACCCACCTACCCTGGGAGCCCACGTAGAGGAGGGAGACCAAGGACAGGGACACAGAGAAACTGGGTGGAGTGAGGGACCTGTGAAGGACCAGAGGGAAGTGCAGAGGAAGGAAATGGTGGGAAGAGGGGCATAGCTCAGATGAGGAGTTTTTCTCTCTGGGGTGCAGTGGGTGGGACAGCAGGTGGAGACAAGAGGGGGAGTGAATTATCACTCCCGAGCCCCAGGCTTAGGGGATCTCATTCCTGTCCTGTCCTTGCCACAGCTTGCCCCCACATTTTGCCCTAATTAGTCCCCACTGGAAAGTGGTGTTGCATATGCCTTGCTCTGGGATTCCCACCCCTTAGTTCAGCCCTTGGCCCAGAAGTTGGAGGCCTTATCTCGCCTGCCCTCCCTCCTCTCCAAGTCCCACCCTGCCCCCAGCAGTTTATAGAGCTGAGTTGCAGCCTCAGAAGGGGTGATGGAATTTCCCTGGGGGTTGTCTTGTTCAAGGAGTCTCTTATCTTCCTGCCTTCGGCCATCACTGGAGAATGGAGAATCTAACTGGAGTTAGATGGGGTCATTGGGAGGCCTCGGGAGCCAAACTTTGCAAACTGTGGGGTTTTAAAGCTAGGGTGGAGTCGGGGAGGCCCTGTTTAACATTTCTATTTACTGAGGCCCCTACCCTGACCTGCCACAGCCCCCCTCACTTAGCTCCTAACTGGTCTTTGCCTGCCCACATTTTATGACTGAGATTGGGTCTTTGCTCACCTGCATTTTCTTTCAAGGGGAGACAGCTCCCTGAACAAGGTCATTCTCTTGGTGTATTGTACACACAGAACTACCTTCAAAAAGGCTCAGCACACCCAGGCACACCCAAGACAGGAACTCACTTCGAGCGGGGACCCAGAGCAACTCAGAAACCACAGCCCTGAGGCCCTGGGTCTGGAGAGGACCCCAGGACCCCAGTCCGGGCACTGGGATGCCAACAGAGTGGAACTCTGCCTTGAGAAACCAGCCAGCAGAGCTGCTTGAAGATACCAAGGAGGGAGTTAATGAAGGAAAATACTAGAACAGAAAAAATAGCAAGATAGTTACACACATAATCAATTGTAGCTGCTCTGTAAGATGCGTGGACCATCAGGCTAACTGATGTCACCAGCTGATGAGAACCAGGTGGGCTGCTTTGAGAGCGCTCTGCTCAAGAGAAGGGCACAAGATTGTGTTAAATGCCTGCCTCGCACCAGGCGCGTTCACAGCGTGGACCTTATTTAGTACCGTGCACTCGACAAAGCTGTGATGTCGTCGGCATCATCAGTTCAGAGAACATGGTTCAGAGAGGTCAGTTAACCTGCCCAAGATCACACGACCCTATCTGCTCAACTGGGATGCAGCTCTACTTCCCACCGTGTCAGCCTGCGGAAATGGCAGAATTTTGGCAACATTTCAAGGAAGAGGAAGAATATTCCAAGCTTGGGGGGAGGAGGAGCAGGGAGATGGCTCAGGGAAGGAAGTGAAGTATTGAATCAGTTGACTTAACTAGAGCCTGGTTTGCCTACTTTGAAAATCACAAGGGAGAAACAGTCACCCAGACTTGCTGATATATATATATATATTTAATCTTAACCAAGATAGTGTCTCTAATTCCTCATTTCACCTCTCCTCTGGGCGGACCTTTCTCCTGTGCTCCTCAGTCAGCATGAGCCCAGCCTGTTCGTGCTGCAGACACTTGAGCTTGTTTTCCCTCGGATGAGGGCCCCATGAGCCCCAGCCCGGCACGAAGAGAAGGTTGGGACAGCGCCGACCTGCACAGACGTTGGCCTGGTCCTCAGCTCAGGTACTTAATCCCCACTACTCTCCCCAAGAGCTCCCAGCACTGTCGTCCCCAGTCCACAGATGAGGCAGCAGGAGCAAGGACCCTATTCTGCCCAGGGTCACCCAGGTAACAAGTTGCAGGGACTTGGATCCAGGCAAGCTGTCTCCAGAAGCATCTCCCAGCCACCATGCTCTTGTCTCTCCGGCTGACAATGACTGAGCCAGATGTCTGTGCCCAGCACTGTGATGTTCTTTCCACGGATTCTCTCATGCAGGAAAGGAGGTAAAGACTTGGGCTCCGGTTGAGCTGAGTGGTCTTCCCCTAGGGCCCACTCTGCCTTGTGGACGCGGCACACATAGGACCCATGTTAACGTCAGGGGCTCTGTGGCCTCCTCCTGACTTAGAAACGAAGATGTTTCTAAGCACCAAGCTCTCCCAACCATGGAGGGAGGGTCCCATCGCCCTCCTATGACCCCCTACACCCCCTACCACAGGGAGGTCTGTCTGGAGCTATGTCGTCCAGTGACTGACCTGAACTAACCTGGCCAAGCACAGGATTCCCCTTCCCTCTGCTGCCTTTTTATTTTTAAAAAAATTTTATTAATTTAATTCTTGTTTTAAGTAAACTGCATGCCCAACGTAGGGCTTGAACTCATGTCAGTGAGATCAAGGGTCATGTGTTCCACCAACTGAGCCAGCCAGGCATCCCCCTCTGCTGGTTTTAAGTTTCTGGCAAAATCAGAGGGGTCAGTGTATACATAGTGCATTAAAAATAGAGTTCTTTGCCATCCCCACATGGTGGTGTGTGTACAGTGTTCCCCAAGGTGGGAGGGCGTGTGTGTAAAAAGACGATAACAGTCCAAGGTGAAGCCAGCTAATCACCACTCATGGGGCGCAAGAAAGTTCCCTGGGGAATCAGGCAGGAGGAAGAGTTCAACCGCAGGTAAATCAAATGATGGGAAAAGATGAAAAAAGCAGAAAACCTCATGTCTCGTTACATGAACTCATTCCTTCACTTGCCCACTCAGCCGGTCCAAGGCTGCTTTTAGAGTTCCAGTGAGTTCTTCTGTTTCCTCTGCTTGTTTGGTCTTAAATATGCCTAGTCAGCTCCTTTAGCGTCTTCAGTTTTGAGAAATACATATTAAAAGCTATTTTTGAAGCAAAACCTTCCTCTTGGGATAAAACTTCGCTTCAGTGGCTCTTGGCTTTGAAGGCACACGTCCCCTGCCCTGCCCAAGCCAGCACACCTCCTCGGAGGTCCCCTTCGGTCTGGAGGCCTGTGGGGTGGCCATGTGCCTTAGCTGTTTCCAATTAAACCCCTCAAGCTGAAGCCCAGCGGATGGCTTTAGCAAGTTGACTTTCCAAAGGGTCGGTCTTATTTTGAACCAGCATGTCAAAAGAAAATCAGCTCAACCCAAAACATGTACAAAGCAAATAAATACATGTTTGCAGATTTACCTTAAAGTACGAGGGCAAAGCAAGTTGCCGAGGGCCCGTGAAGCTTCCGGGGGAGGGGGGCAGGGGATCTGTTTCAGCTTCCCCAACAACGGAGGTGAAGACACGGCACCCCAAACCAGGGTCCTCGCCCCAGGGTGGTTAAGATTGGGCTCAGGTCTGGAATGGCCTATGCCTCCTCCCCTCCTCGGGACCAAGGCTGGGACAGGGAGCCAAGAAAGCACGAACTTCAGCTGCTGTGGCCTCCTCATCCTCACCCCTGGCAGATGCCAGGCTGGACACAGGGCCTCACAAGGACGGCGTCAGAAGAACGGACAAGGCTCACTGCTCAGCCCCGCGCTGGGCTCGCTCCTCGCTGATGCTGACATGTGCTCTGGCCCCAGTCTCCTCCGTCTGCTTGACCCTCTGGAGAAGGAGCGCTTTGAGACGCATGACACCACGGGGGGTGGGCCCTCATCATCTGGGCCAAAGGGGTAGCTGCTCTGCTTGCTGTTTGGGGTCTCACCTGGGTGGGGGGACAGAGAATGGCCTAAAGTCAGTTTCTTTATCCCAAGAGGTGATTTTAAAACAATTAAAGGGCTTGCAAAGATTTCACAGAAAAATCCAGATTTACAGCTTCTCTAGAAAAGTGAGGCTCTCTGTCTCCTCTAGTCCCACAAGTTCCCCATTGCACCGATCCTGCTGAAGACCCTCAGACTCCCTCCCTTCTCACTGACCGTGCCTGCGTGTCCTGAGCCGCTGCCCTGGGGGTGCCAGGGGCCTGGAACTAGCAGGCTCTTTCCTGCTGTGTGTGGGTGTCCTTGCATCCCCTGGAGCCCCAGCTCCAGAACACCCACCCTTCCACTCCCATCTCCTCACCAGTCTCAAGCTGCAGCCCAGAGGGGGCCTCCCTCTAGCCCCAAGGAGAAGAACAAACCCTTTGAATAAGAGCTAAGACAACTGAATTTCTGGGGGGCTCAGACTTGTGGGAAAGTATCTACACCCACCCCTTGCCACGGTTATGTCACTCCCGCAGACCCAGAGCGATGGGCCCAGGAAGGCCAGAGAGGGGCCTCAGCGCCGAGTCCGAGACAGGCCCCCGTGCCCCGGCCAGCGGCTGCCGCAGTGCCTTCAGCCACCATCGCTCTGGGGGAAGCCCGCCGGCCAGAGCCCCACAGCTTCCGTCTATATGCCGGCCACACTGTTGGCTCATCAGCTGCCCATGTAAAATTTGCATAGGTACATGCCAAACCGTGGTGTTCCTGGCAGGCACGACTTGGGGCCACCCCATGGTGATGGTGGCCCAGTAGTGACTCTCCAGGACAGCCCTGGGCTGTTAGCAGGAAGGGGGAGGTAGTGTAGAGAAATAAGCAACTGAGGAAGAAGAGTATGAAGAGAGACGCTTCACTGTTGTCACAGTCAGCAAGTCAGTAACCACCCCGCCCAGAAGCTCACCTCCCTGGAAGCCTTTATGCTTTGTGTCTCCATTCATTCAACACATATGACCTTGAACCTTGGAGCTTTTTAACATGGGCTCCGCTTGCTTAACGTGGGCTCCGCTTGTCTTTCTGAACGGAGTGTAAGCTCCCCAAGGGTGGAGATGCTGACCTCTTTCTTCAAGTCTTCTTAGGAAATACTGTGTTCTCCAACATTCCTAGTGACTGAGCGCTTATGGACAAATTCCTAAAGTGAAAATGATTTAATAAATATAGATGGATGTAATGTAGCTAAATTTCTGCCCATCGATCAAGACCCATGAAATGCTCAGATAGTATCTAAAGTTTACAAATAGTATTGCTATCTTGTTGCTTTAAAAAAGATTTTAGGGGCGCCTGGGTGGCTCAGTTGGTTGGGCGACTGCCTTCGGCTCAGGTCATGATCCCGGAGACTCGGGATCGAGTCCCACATCGGGCTCCCTGCTCCGCGGGAAGCCTGGTTCTCCCTCTCTCACTCCCCCTGCTTGTGTTCCCTCTCTGGCTGTGTTTCTCTCTGTCAAATAAATAAAATCTTTAAAAAAAAAAAAGATTTTATGTATTCATTTGACAGAGGGAGCACAAGCAGGGGAAGCAGCAGAAGGAGAGGGAGAAGGAGGCTGTCTGCTGAGCAGGGAGCCCGATTTGGGGCTCGATCCCAGGACCCTGGGATCATGAGCTGAGCCAAAGCCAGATGCTTAACAGACTGAGCCACCCAGGTGCCCCTATTTTGTTGCTTTTTCCAAAAAATAAGATTTATTCACTTATTTTAGAGAGAGAAAACAAGCAGGAGGGGCAGTGCACGTGGGAGAGAGAATCTCAAGCAGACTTCCCACTGAGTTCAGAGCCCCATGATGGGGCTCCATCTCACAATTCTGAGATCATGACCTAAGTGGAAGTCAAGAGTCAGATGCCTAAGCGACTGTCACCCATAAGCCCCTTTTGTTGCTTTTTATTTAAAACAAAACAAAACAAAACAAAACAAAAAAAACGGGCACCTGGGTGGCTCAGCCGCTTAAGCGTCTGTCTGCCTTTGGCTCAGGTCATCACCTCAGGGTCCTGGGGGCAAGTCCCCTGTCCAGCTACCTGCTCACTGGGAAGTCGGCTTCTCCCTCTGCCCCTCCTCCCACTCGTTCTCAGTCTCTCTTTCTCCCTCAAATAAATAAATAAATAAATCTTTTTAAAAAATCCACCTCCCACCACCTGTTTTCCTGAACGACCTCCTCCAGTGCACTGCCACTCCCCATCCAAAGCCAGAGGGGGTGAAGCTAGGTGTGTTCTAAAGCAGTGGGGGAACCTCATGAAGACCCCCTGGGAGGTCGGCACACGCCCGGAGGTGTTTCCTGGGGAGGCGGCAGGCAGTCCAATGTCCCGGGCCCACCGGAAGCAACAGTTCACTCTGTGGCAGAGACCTCCCATTTGGGAACACCCACAAGGGGTATAGACCTCCCCAGGCACACCAGTCAACTCGAAGCATTGGAGCAGGAGCTAGAAGGGAGTGTTAAGGGCACACTGGATGCTGATTCTGAGCAAGCAAATGGCCCGTGTATGGGGACCCAGAGAGTGCACTGGCCTGGAAATGAAACCTAAATTAGAACCAAATTGTTGTGTAGACTCTTCCTAACTAATATGGGTAAAAGACTGCTTTTCAGTTCAGTTAATGACTGTGTGGTTTAAGATGACGCAGAGAAGCGTCCATCTGCAGAAAAAACTCAGAGCGGCTAATGGGGATGGTAAGGACTACATTGAGCAGCGGAGGGGAGCCAACGCTCCCCAGGTGGCGTCCTCTCACTGCCTGCCTGGGAAGGGCAGGCTGCCTGTGGTCCCAGGCCGACCCCTGGTCACCTGGGGTGGGGGATGCTCCTGGACCCTTGCTTTAATGCTCTCAGTCCCGGCAGCCCATGTGCCTTCCCTTCCACTCTGTTCGTGCCCCAACCCCCCTTCCCACAGCTCACCCGCCCATGGATGTGACCAGCTCTTAATGGTCTTCAAGTGCCCTCTGCTCTGACTTGGCCCCAAGTCATCCAGGCCTGACGGGGCACCTCAGGCTGCCCTGGACTTCTTCCCTCATGACCTCCCCACACCTGGCCTCACTTTACCCTTTTGAATTTTCTCTCTTTTCTCTCTCTGTGAGCCTGCCCCCTGCATGGCCCTCACTGGGGTTCTTCCTTCTGCCCCCTCTTTCCTCCCAAGTGCCTTCACTGGCAAGGGCCCTGCCCTCTTCTCTGAGCTTGTCCCCTCCTCTCTGAGGCCCCAATGACGTCCTATTCCTGGGGAAGGCTTCCCTGGGCTCCCTGCCCCTGACCTTGTTTTCTTGGGCAGCCGTAGGGGGGAATGGAACAAACATGGGCTTTGGGGGAGGGGGGGCAGACACACCTGTACCTGAGTCCTTAAGCGGCTTGTTTCTACAGTGTGACCTCAGACAGGTCACACCTTATTCTCTGCATCTATAAAATGAGCATCATTTCAACCTACATGGTTGTTATAAAGATTATATTAAAAGTCTGGGATAAGAGCACCTGGATGGCTCAGTCATTAAGCATCTGCCCTCCGTTCAGGTCATGATCCCAGGGTCCTGGAATCAAGCCCCGCATGAGGCTCCCTGCTCAGCAGGGAGTCTGCTTCTTTCTCCCCCATCCCCCCTGTTTGTATTCCCTCTCTCGCCATCTCTCTGTCATATAAATAAAATCCTAAAAAAAATTTTTTTAAATAAAAGTCAAGGATAGAACTCAGCCCATAGCAAGCGATCACCCGCCTTTCCTTCCCTTCCTTCCTCAACACTAAGTGCCCGGCCCGCTTGACACCGCAGACCCCGCCCTTCCAGAACCACAGCCTTGGGGAGGCTCCAGGTGGCCCAGTCACCCCAGGGCTATCTCCCAGGGCCAGCGGGAGCCACAAGGCCTTGGGGCACCCATTTATCTCCCCTGAACAGACCCGGGAAGGACCACTTTCAGGTCGAGGGGCAGGGTTCGGAGGTCCGAGCTGAATGAATCTCTGTTCCCAGGGCTGCCTTCCCATCATAGGAAGAAGCACTTCCGGGATGGAGGCTGCTCTGGGAACACCAGGTAAGGACCAGGACAGGACGGGGAAGACCCGCTCACAGACCCCCACCCCCACCAAGTACCCCTCTCTGGTGACCAGTGGCCCCCTCGGTGGGTGAAACCAACTTTCCAAGCCTCTGAAACACCAGCCTTCTCTCAGGGCAAATGGCCATCTTAGAACAGTTTATCCTTCCATGGCGATCCCTGCTCTGCAGGCTCCACATTACATAGAAGGAAGCTTCTCTACAGACCAGAGGAATCTGCTTCGTTCGTTCGTTCATTTAACAAAAATTCGTAGAGTGCCTACTAGGGACCAGGCATATTCCAGGCCCCTGAATACAGCAGAGAACAACCAGGCTTGCCCTCCGGAAGCCAGACAACAAATGATTGTGTGATGCCAGGAGGTGGTAGACACTTGGGTGGGGGCCGTGGGGCAAGCCTGGTGAAAGCTTAGAGAGGACATGGTGGGGAGGGCTGCATGGAATGTCCCAGTGTTCTCAGGCTCTGTGCAGGAATTAGAACTTTCTCCACCTTTTAGGAGAACAAAAAGAAAACACCATTATACTCAGCAGACAATTGTTCTGGTGGGTGTCCAGTTGAGGACTGGACAGTTTATGGCCCTCTGGGTCATGTCCCACCATTGCTGGCCACCCGGACCGGACTCTCCCAGCAACTAATCCAGTCTCAGACTAAAGCCTCCTGCCTCCTTTTCCCCTCCTGCCTCCCTCTGAAGTCCGGGCTCTGTCTCACAGCCAGCTGCTGCTTGCTTTCATGCTTGATTTGACCGTCCTTCATTGGTTACCTTCTCCAGAGACAAAGTTTATAGTCCCCCTATCATATCCGGTCCAAGAATACAGCTTTCTACCTGGAGCAAGAAAAGAATATTCGGAAGTTACACGCTTTCCAGAGCTTTCCTCTACACCAACCAGACAAAAGGCCACTTAGCCCACCTTGGCTGCCTGAGGGTATCTCCCAAACCACCTCAGATCCCCTTCTACTCCTCCCTGGCTTCCTCATCTTCACAAGGGAGCCCACTGGTCTTCTAGAATGAGGTCAGTTACGCTTCAGTATCCTACTTTTCCGGGGAGTGGCTCTGTTGCTTACCCTTCATACTACACTTCTTCAAATATCCAGCTTCTCTCTCAAAGCACCTGCCACTTCTCATTTATTGCCACAAAGGAGTGTTCTGTTCTGTTTTGTTTTAATTTGCCATGGATGTGATTGCTGTGAGCTCCTTGAAGGCAGGACCCAGGCCTGTTTTGCTCATCGTTGACTCCCCAGATCTCCACCCAATGCCTGGCAGATAGAATTGTTACAGTGTCAAATGTGCAAATAAATATACCTAAGATAGGATTATACTGGTAATACACATACAACAAAAACTATGGAAACATGAAAAAGCAAGGTCTGAGTGGTAGCCCCTAAATCTTCGCTCCCTTGTAAATAAACCATGTATTTGTTATAAATAGGTCTGACCAAGGATTTTCCCTGATGTGTAAATTTATGAGGTGTCTTATAAGGGTATGAAAAATGGAAACTCAGTTTTAGCTGTTAAGAAAAAAAAAAATCACACGCACACGCACACACTTCCTCTCGCCCCTCCCTAAAACCTGCTCTGAATACGAAAAGAAAGCGAGACTGAGCCCAACCAATCGGAAGTCAGCTTTCCAAGGCCCCGCCCCCCCACGGGTGACAGACAGCTTGCTCCGCACCAGCCTAGCGCCACCTGGAGGTCGAGGTGTGCAAGTGCGGCGCCTGCCGAGAGGGTTCTTTGCCCAGTCGCGGCGGGTCT